>QLPJ01000240.1:4435-25289 GCA_003314235.1 Cantharellus cinnabarinus
ATACCATGGCAACTTTGACTCCAAAATTTCAAAAAATGTGAGAAAGCTATTCCATAGTCAAATCTTGTTTCAAGTTGAATAAGGCGGTCAAACTAGGACTATATTCTCCGGGAGGCTAAAATTGCCGTTCAGCTCTCCCATCCACATCTATTACCCCATTACGGTATCATTCGCGTCGGTGACCGAATAGGAGCTGTTACTCCGTATATGAAGCAAGGGAACTTGATAAGCTATATTCAAGCCTATCCCGACCTCGATACTGTGGGCTTAGTAAGTCGATATTGCCGAGGCAAGTCCCGCAATAACCCTTGTAGTGTTATGAAACTGCCCTTGTGCTGCAATACTTACATTCAAAAAATGTTATACACGGGAACGTGCGGCCTGTATGCATTCCATTATCCTATATCCGCTATTTAATCGACCTAGGTTCCACGTAGATCAGCGTACTTATTTCCGATCAAGGCTCAGCAGTTCTAAGCTCGTTGGTCTTCGCGGGTCCTGCATCGAGGCACGTTCACCCCGGGGAGAAGGCGTCAGGAATTTCTCGTCCCCAATCAATCGTTTGGGAGGACATTTTTGAGCACAGGGTGTTCTCGTACAGGCGAGCGAATGCTCACGATGATACCAGAGACTTTGGTGGGCTCATGGCAACGGTGTGCCAAATATCGTCTTCCCTTGTTTGCTGACTCGTAGCTAATTACATCTGGTCAGGCTCTCATAAAATCTTCCCACCACCGAAAATCATTTGTTCGTAGGGAGACCTCACTCACAGGGGATTCCCCAGAGTGGTTTTTGCCCAATGATCCAGACAGGGCAGTTCTATGGGATGTGATGACGGGTTGTATTGGAGGCCGATGTACGATAGATTATGCAGTCAGCAGGCTGGCTCCCATTGTGTCGGCTCGGCCTTCCCGCCAAATTCCCGTCGCTGAGGACGGACTGTCGCCGCTTCGCGACTTGAGTGCGGAGATCAAAGTATCAGATCGCATCCCAGTCACTGGAGGAGGATTTTGTGACATTTGGCTTGGGGAGAGACTCGGGAAAGAAATGGTAGCGCTCAAGGTCCTCAAAACATATGGGGTTCCCAACCAGATACGGAGGGTTTGTGCGCCGTCTCTAGTTAATTTGCCCCTATCGTAACCTCCCATTCAGAGGTTTTTGAAAGAAGCTGAGCTTTGGTCTGGTCTCGACCATCCCAACATTCTTGAATTTTACGGGATTTGTGAACTGGGGACATCGACAGCAATGGCAAGCAGAGATATTTGTGTTGTTCGCCGCCTTCTCCTCATACCTTCATTCTAGGTGTCCCCCTGGCTCAAAAATTCGAATGTGATTCATTATATGGCGACAATCAACCCTCATGCGAACCGGTTAAAACTGGTAAGGATGTTTTTGCAGTTCACATGGCAGGGACTGATTGGACCGTGCCTATTATTTATGATAGTTAGAAGGGGCCGCAGAGGGATTGCTGCATTTACACACATATTCTCCTCCAATAGTACATGGAGATCTCAAATGCGTTCGTGCTCTCGCATTCAAGTTGGATCGCAATCTCAGTGTGGTTTCTAGGCGAACATACTTGTCAATGACGACGGATCAGCTTGTTTAGCCGACTTTGGATTATCGAAGGCTCATGAAGAAGTGACGTCTCTCAGTCTCAGAGATGCTGGTTCTCAGAGGTAGCTTCCTTAAATTCGTTTATTGGATCATTGGACTTGGAATCTCTGGCAGATACATGGCTCCCGAACTTTTTGAAGGCCCCGAAGACGACAATATACCCTTAAAATCTCTAGCTAGCGACATTTATGCGTTTGGCCAAGTGATGCTAGAGGTGCGCTTCCTTGTTTATACGCAGGATAATACTCACGCCTGTGGGTCCTGGTGTCGCAGCTACTCTCCGGCCAAAGACCGTTTTACGAGCTCCGTCATGAAAGTATGATATACCTTGCGATAGCCAGGGGTGACAGACCTACAAGGCCAGACAATGAAATCTCAAAATTTTGGTTGACCGATCCAGTTTGGAACTTTATACAGGGTATGCCCTCCCCTTCGTCATTTCGCATCATTCGTGATGAGGCCTATGTCTTTTAAGAACTTACCAATGTGCGGAAAGAGTGCCGACCATCGGCCCTGGAGGCTCTCCAAGCAATCCAGGCACTACAGGTCGTGCATGCTCCGGATGTGTTTGACACTCATACCATGGATCTCGAGCAGACAAGCACCAGGCAAACATGAAATTCTATCAAATACTTCAAGCTCAACAACACGAGGTTATCATGTTCTCCTAGTATGCTGTTCAGGATAAAGCCGTGCCCAAATAGGTTTTAGTTGATTTAGTTGAAAGTATGCCTAATATAAATTCTCCCCAGTTTATTCCAACAAGAGAGAGCTAGGCAGGGCTCCAGCCTTTGTGACTTCGTAACAATATATAGGCAAACGGCCCATTGGAATGCGAACCCCAACGAGCTAGCAAAGTCATCAGGGTAACATCCATCCATGAGTCAATGATAAGAGGTTGTTAAGCAATAGAGAAAGTGAAGGACAGGGAGAGTGTGTGTAGTTCATAGCTGGCGACCGGGCCATGCCCAGCTCCAAGCTGAATATGTCAACACTCAGTTGGGAGACCTTTTATTCAGTGCAAATAATCCTTGATTAATGTTTTTGCGTGGCAGAAACGACGACTGGGGGAGGATGGGAACGTACATGTGTACGTGGATATCACAACGAGCATCTTGTCTTCCTCAGAAGAAAAAGGAATACAAACGCGCGAGAAAGGTGGGTAAGCCTCAGTCCGCCGACAAAGCCACCATGGAAGGAAGAGTCGAGTCGAATATATTTCCACGATCCTTGCGTCTTTGAGCGCATTATGCAGCATTGTGTTTTTCACAGTTGTAGAGAATGTACTCCAAGAACGGCAGAACAAGAACCGGAGGCATACATCAATCGACAATGAACTAAACAATAAAAGTGCTCACATTATCCATTCTGGGTCCAGCTGGGAGACCAACAGAAATTACCATCAGTGAGTCTCCACAAGTAGCGACAAAAATGAGCAAAACTTACCGAGGATAATTCGGTCCATTCGCCCGCAGAGACTCTCACAAATGGAGTCTCTCAAAGGGGCGGGGAACGGCAGGGGACGAGTGATTGAATTAAAATTCTTATCCGAATCGCCTGCACTGCCTCCCACTGATTACTCTGTGCGGGACCCTGGACAAGTGGCGGAATAGTTTTGCACTACTGAGGTTTGCTTTTGCGGACACAACATGGAGGAGCTTGATCAGATACTCACGGATGTTCGCCAAGTAAGTTTCTGGTGGGCTCTATTCTCTGGGCGGTACTAATTGGTTTAGCAGGGCTGCGGCCAGGTACCCATTTACAAGTATATGTTCAAACAACTGCGCCAACGGTGCACCGAAGCCGTCCTTGCGATTCAAGATTTGGACGAATTCTCGAGTACCCCACCAGACGAACAAGCTAAAGTCTTACACTCCCTTTATGAGTACGGGATTAGTCAGCCTCCAGTTTCTCAATCTAACTGATTCCCCAGGTTATTTGAGAACATAAACGAGTCTACGCATTCCTGGAGCCAATTGGGCACGATATTAGCCTTAGTAAATCAGCAACGTATTAGCTCGTCCTTGGCACGATGGGTTGAAGAGCTTGGGAAATCACTACATCCGATCTCGGTGACACGAATGTTGGTCATGAATTTACTAGTTTCTCACTATTTCGCTGCAGGATGTTCTAGCCATAAACTTCGCGAAATGGGCAACCGAATTCTCCAAGGCTTGGATATTAGATCACGCTGCCCTGAAGGAGAGTTTGTCAGCATTGCTCCTGGACATCAGCCAGGTTCCTTCCATATTGGGACTGAACCGTGCTGATCAAGACCTACTACTCCGGCAATTTAAGGTTCACTTTCTCTTTTCTCTCATGTTCATGTGCGAACCCTCTCTCCCAGGAGTTGTTATCAAATTCCCAGATGGAAATGGCGGAAAGATACTCGGAGAGAATCATGGCGTTATCAAAGCCTCAACCTGGAGCACTTATCGATTTAACTGAACGAGTTAGGCTATTAGGGGATCGACCAATACATTCAGGTAGAGCCCTATTCTTTTCTGCACGTGGAAGTTGAAGAACAATAAGACCCTTCCAAGGTTCCTTTTCCGAATTTTGGCTGGGGGGGACCTCGAGCGGAAACCTGGTCACCGTCAAATTATTCCATGGCAGCTTTGGCTTCCAAGCCGATTCCGGGAATGTGAGAAAGCTATTTCCACGGTCAAATTTTGTTTCAAGTTGAATAAGGCGATCAAACTAGGACTATATTCTTCGGGAGGCCAAAATTGCCGTCCAGCTCTCCCATCCACATCTATTACCCCATTACGGTATCATTCGCGTCGGTGACCGAATAGGAGCTGTTACTCCGTATATGAAGCAAGGGAACTTGATAAGCTATATTCAAGCCTATCCCGACCTCGATACCGTGCGCTTAGTAAGTCGATATTGCCGAGGCGAGCCTCGCAATAACCCTGTTTGTAGTGTTATGAAACTGCCCTTGTCCTGCAATACTTACATTCAAAGAGTGTTATACACGGGAACGTGCAGCCTGTACGCATTCCATAACCCTATGTCCGCTGTTTAGTCGACCAAGGTTCCACGTAGATCAGCGTGCTTATTTCCGATCAAGGCTCCGCAGTTCTAAGCTCATTGGTGTTTGCGGGTCCTGCATCGACGGACGTTCGCCCTGGGGAGAAAGCGTCGGGACTTTCCCGTTCCCAATCAATAGTTTGGGAGGACGTCCTTGAGCACAGGGCATTCTCGTATGGGCGAGCGAATGCTAACGGTGACATCAAAGACTTTGGTGGGCTCATGGCAACGGTGTGCCAAATGCTGGCTCCCCCTTGTTTGTTGAATCATAGCTTATTCCATCTGGTCAGGCTCTCATAAAATCTTTCCACGACCGAAGATTATTTGTTCGTAGGGAGACCTCACTCACGGGGGATTCCCCAGAGTGGTTTTTGCCCAATGATCCAGACAGGGCAGTTCTATGGGATGCGATGACGGGTTGTATTGAGGGCCAATATACGATGGATGATGCAGTCAGCATGCTGGCTCCCATTGTGTCGGCTCGACCTTCCCGCCAAATCCCTGCCGCTGAGGACGGACTTTCGCCGCTTCGCGACTTGAGTGCGGAGATCAAAGTATCAGATCGCATCCCAGTCACTGGAGGAGGATTTTGTGACATTTGGCTTGGGGAGAGACTCGGGAAAGAAATGGTAGCGCTCAAAGTCCTCAAAACATATGGGGTTCCCAACCAGATACGGAAGGTTTGTGTGCCATCTCTAGTTAGTTTACCCCGATCGTAACCTCCCATTCAGAGGTTTTTGAAAGAAGCTGAGCTTTGGTCTGGTCTGGATCATCCCAACATTCTTAAATTTTACGGGATTTGTGAACTGGGGACATCGACAGCAATGGTAAGCAGAAATGTTTGTGTTGTTCGCCGCCTTCTCCTCATACCTTCATTCTAGGTGTCCCCCTGGCTCAAAAATTCGAATGTGATTCATTATATGGCGACAATCAACCCTCATGCGAACCGGTTAAAACTGGTAAGAATGTTTTTGCAGTTCACATGGCAGGGACTGATTGGACCGTGCCTTTTATGATAGTTAGAAGGGGCCGCAGAGGGATTGCTGCATTTACACACATATTCTCCTCCAATTGTGCATGGAGATTTAAAATGCGTTCGTACTCTCGCATTCAAGTTGGATCGCAATCTCAGTGTGGTTTCTAGGCGAACATACTTGTCAACGACGACGGATCAGCTTGTTTAGCCGACTTTGGATTATCGAAGGCTCATGAAGAAGTGACGTCTCTCAGTCTCAGAGATGCTGGTTCTCAGAGGTAGCTCCCTTGAATTCCTCTATAGGATCGTTAGACTTGGAATCCCTGGCAGATACATGGCTCCCGAACTTTTTGAAGGCCCCGAAGACGACAATATACCCTTAAAATCTCTAGCTAGCGACATTTATGCGTTTGGCCAAGTGATGCTAGAGGTGCGCCTCCTTGTCTATATGAGGAATAATACTCACGCCTATGGGTCCTGGTGCGGCAGCTGCTCTCCGGCCAAAGACCATTTTACGAGCTCCGTCATGAAAGTATGATATACCTTGCGATAGCCAGGGGTGACAGACCTGCAAGGCCAGACAATGAAATCTCAAAAATTTGGCTGACCGATCCAGTTTGGAACTTTATACAGGGTATGCCCTCCCCTTCGTCATTTCGAATAGCCATTTGTAATGAGGTTTGTGTTTTTTAAGAACTTACCAATGTGCGGAAAGAGCGCCGACCATCGGCCCTGGAGGTTCTCCAAGCGATTCAGGCAGTACAGGTCCTGCATGCTCCGGAAGTGTTCGACACTCATACCATGGATCTCGAGCAGACTAAGCAATAGGGAGAGTAAGGAGCAAGGAAGGACAGAGAGAGGGACAGAGAGAGTAGTTCATAGCTAGCGACCGGACCGTGCCCAACTCCAAGCTGAATACATCAACACCCAAGTTGGGAGACCTTTTTTTATTGAGTACAAATAATCCTTGATTCAATGTTTTTGGACGACTGGGGGAGGATGGGAACGTACATGTGTAAGTGGATATCAAAAAGGAAATACAAACGCGCGAGAAAGGTGGGTAAGCCTGAGTCCGCCGACAAAGCCACCATGGACATCCGGCCTTGGGTCGAAGGCGTAAAGGGGGGATGCAGGGGATGAGAGGGGCGGTATCACCATTACTGGGAGCGGGCCAGGAAGGAAGAGTCAAGCTAAGCCAAGTCATATTGGGATGGCCTCAGAGTGCCTCCCGAGATTAGAAGAGATTGTTGAGTGACATGACCAAATCTGGGGGCGCATGATCGTGGCAATTGCCTGGGAGCGCCTCTGAGTGTCATCCGAGCTCGGAAAGTGTGGTAAAGTGACATGGCCAAGTCGGAGATGTATGATCCTGGGTGGACGGTAGCTAGCTGGCGGTAGGGTTTATGTAGCGCTTTCTTCGATGGACAGGAGCGCCCCGAGTGCCGTCTGGAATTGACAAGAGCATTAAATAGATTGTTGAGTGACATGGCCAAGTTGGGGGCGCATGATCTTGGCTGAATAGTGGCTGGGTTTTACGCTTTCTTCGATGAATGGGAGCGCCCTTATTAGAGTGCCGTCCGATTTCCGAAAGAGCGTCATGTTCACTGCTGAGGGGCGTATGATTGTGGGCGAACAGGGACTACCTGGCAGTAGAGTCTAACGCTTTCTTCGATGAACGGAGGCGCCTCAGAGTGCTGCCTGAGTTTGGAAAGAGCGATACACAGAATGTCGAGTGACATGGCCAAAATTGGGGTTGCATGATTGTGGGTAAACTGCATCTAGTTGGTGGTAGGGCTGAACGCTTTCTTTGGTGAACGGAAGCACCTCCGAGTACTGTCCGAGATAGAGTTTCCAGCTCCCGTTAATGAATGGGAACGCCTCGAGGTGCCATCCGAGTTAGGAAAGAGCGCCGCACCGATAGAGTCAAGTCGTGGGCGTATGATCCTGGGTGAGCAGCGGCTAGCTGGCGGTAAAGTTCAGCACTTTGTTCCATGAATGGGGGCGCCTTGGAATGGAGTGACGTGGCCAAATCAGAGCCGTGTGATCCTGGCCAGTACCAGATTTGGTGCTGTCTTCAATGGATGGGAGTGCCTCGAAATGCCATCCAAGTTTGGAAAGAGTCTCAGATTTGTCATGACCAAATCCGGCACGTAGGACCCTGAATCTGTGGAAACAAGGCAACAACAGAATCGTTTGCTGCCTCGTATGCCGCTTGAAATCTTGAAAAAACCAGGTTTGCTGAACCCATGTTGGTCAGATAGCACTACCTGAGCAGCCAAGTGCAAATCATAAGCTAGTTTCAACGACACTATTGATGATCCTTACCTTAGCCCACTCAGGGCGTAGCGAGATACTAATGTAACCTTCCATTCTCACACAAACTTCCACCTTGTTGGCTGAGAAACAAGCGAACTATCCCATCACTCCATTGTGATAAACTACATGAACGACATACGAAATGAAAGTGCTTGGACAATTGTTCTGGAGGAATGAAGGCAGCTGTTTGGACATGTTCTGAACCAGAGGCCCTAGAGCAAAGATCCTAGTTCAAAATCGCGATGCGTCGCAGGGCAACTCTGGGATTCTCTGTCTTCCCGTCTACGAAACAACAATGGAAGTTGTTTAGGGATTCATTGAGCTCACAATAAAGTTACGGAAGGATTGATGTAGGACGCGAATCGGGATGCAACTCCTGAAAGGACAGGAGCAAGAATGCTTGCAAGCGATTCATCACTCGGCAGAAACATTTCATCGTTCGGCACCTGCGTCGAGCAAGCTGTCTAGCGTCCTCATAGGGTCCCTGTTGGTCACTTTCACGTAGCGAAAGACGGCGCTGATACAAATAAACAAACTGCCTGCTCGTTTTAGGATGTCTTGTACCACCTGATCCTCGTCCCGAAGATTGTGCCGCAAAATAAGGATGCCATTCCTTCAGCTTTTGCAGCTGGAAATGTATGTGTCTGGCACAGTCCTGCGCGTTTGCGTCATCCGAGAGACCAATGGTGAGACGATCGAGGAGCGATTCACAAGATCGAATTGTCTGGATGTGCCAATAACGAATTTCATGGAAAATGATAATCTCCGCACTTCCTCCCAAAGGATGTCGGGGAGGGGCTCAAGTGCTGCTTTGTCGCATTCATCGGAAGCATCAATGATGATGACCATAGGATGATTGGAAGGCGGAGTTTCACAGAGGAGAGGCGAACCAATTTATTGAACTGCATCGTGAATGGAGCTGTTAAGAGAGTAGGGTCCCCCCGAATAGCAGAGACAATGAAAGTGCGATAAACCAAATTACAGTTTGCCAGAGTCCAAGCCATGCCGCTGGACAAACAATCAGGCCGCGACTGCTGTACCCCTGCCTTGAAGAAGCATAGTGACAGTCTGGTTTCTTTTTCGCAACTTCGTGTGCGCAACTGAAGCTGGCCACAGCGGTCAGCAGCATTCACGCCATCCCTACCAGTGTTATGACGCCAAGCCATGATACTCTCGGTGAGACCGACCCTAGTGCCTTCTAGGCATGCCTCAGTTGAATCATGGCAGGGTATCAGAGTCCATCAAGAATCATGGTCTTGACCATCTTCTATGGCCGATAATTTGTTAGGCTTGTCCTAAGCAGCATTAACCGGAAACAACACGGTTACGGAACAGTGAGTCCATGTCAAAATCTTTCTTTAGACCATCAATCCTTCCTAGTCGGACAATACATGAAAGCCGGTCGTTTCGATTGATTTCCGCGCGTGACGTAAGCATGATATTGCACACCATCAACAATGAATTATAATACAAGTTACCTCTACCCTTCTCCCGCTGACGTATCGTATGACAGCTACAAACTAGTGCGAGCCCTCGTTCACAACCAGGTACAAGTCATCGCCAACTTCGACCTCGTTGAAGATGAAGAGTGCCACGCCAGTCGCGCTCTTCAGTGGGGGACACCATCTAACCGTAGCATCGACCACCGTGAGAATTGTACGTCGCCAAACGCTGCCAGGAGATCATCAATCATCCTCCTGAGAGCTCTAGCTTTTGCAATGGGGTGGCCGATAGCGGACAAGTCAATGGAGAATTAGGCGCGCAACACACGGGGTGCGGCCTCCTAAAGCTCGGGGCCACGAGGCCGTTGTACGATTATGGAAGATCAAGGACAAATATCATAGATGCATGTGGTGAAGGCCGAACACTCTGATCCGATATTGTTGGCGAAGCCTGACATGTGCGATACCATGGCACGGATTGGCAATTTGAATAATTAGGCCGAAGCTTGTAATGAGTCCTCTTATCTCCTGCAGGAGAGCGGGTTTCACCAGGGGACTGGTCAGACCGCTGGAAACCGCAGTCGGTGTGTTCAACTGAAATATCTGAGTCCGCTCGTTGTTGTTTGGTTAGGGTCTGAGTCCCGGCTCAGTCCGCACGCCCAGCGAAACAGCACATAAACATGGGCACGATTGTGTGCGGAGCCTATCCTGAGCCGTTCAGTTAAAGCTGGTATTTTGAGTGATGCCACACATAAGAACGTGTTACAGACAACAACATATTAACAGGAATGAAGGGGACCAGTGATCTGATCCCGCCACGAGTATAGAGCGGGTCGACGTCGCAGCGGCAGCTCGAACAACTCAATGATCGATAATAGAAATGTTACCCGAAACGAGTTCTAAGTGTAGCGAATGAGCCAATACCGCGCTGGCGAGGAATGAGCTGAATTACTCACTGTTCTCAAGGATGGAACCATCAGGGAGATCAATCCGCGATCCCTCGTTCGCGACGATGATCACAGTCCCACGTAGGGTAATATTACGGCCGAACCAAACATCGCCCTATTAATAACAGACGATTGAACGGCCGTCAGCAGTCCAACCCCGAAAATTGTAAAGTGGACAGGACACACCGCAACCGTTAAATGATCCAACTCGAGAATATTCGGCACCGTACGGAAACGTTTCTGGAAGTTAGCAATCTTCTTGAATGTATCGCCGAGTTTCACGACAGGAGTCTGACTGAACATTCGTTTAGGGTTCATGACGAGTTTTCCATGCTCCAAACTATAAAGGTCGCTGGTGATGAGGAGCAAATCGGAACAGCTCTTCACAGGTAAGAATCGCGAACGGGGAACATTGATACCGTGGGCATTCTTGAAGTGCTTGATGGCTGCACCAATGGCTGTCTCTAGCTGGACGACAGGTTGGCCATCATCAGTCACCTTGGGGTTGACAATAATGTCCAACTCCATCCCTCCGCTCTCCATGATTTGTTTCAAAGCCTGAATAAAAACAAAGGTTATGAACTCTGATTCATGCGCAATCAATAAGGAATTGGGCCTACGGGAAGGTGGATGTAAACAGAGTTTGTGTTGAAGTAAGCGAACTTTCGAATACTCTTGAAATCCTCGACGTGCTCGGAAGGCACCTGAGCAATTTCGAGAAGCCGAACTTGCCCCTCATAGTTGATGATCGTACCACCTTTAACGTCAGCCTTGGTCTTATCAGTCAGCTCCATCAAGAAGTCGACCTGACTGTCAACGAGGTGCTTCAAGATACGGAGATCCACGTCCGCGCCAAGGTTGTCCACGTTCGAAACAAAAATGTATTCTTTTCCACCAGTGATCAAACGATCCAGTAAGCCAGAGTTCGTCAGGGCATCAAAGAGATCTCCGTGTCCAGGAGGATACCATTCGCTCTTGTCCGAAGTCGGACTGCGTGGGACGGGAAGAAGGCTTTCCTTCCCAATGCGAGGGTACCGACTCTGGTTGAAGGTGATGAGCTACAGGGAACGGAATTAAGTGGAAATTTCTTCGAAGAAAACAAAAGTCTTCCATACCTGGATATTATGATTAGCGTACTTCTGGATGATGCGCTGGGTATCGTCGTCTGTGTTGAATGAGTTCATGAGAATGAACGGCACGGTGACTTTGTGGATTTCGTTGAGGTGCTCGATTTGGCGGACGGAGAGATCCAGGAAAGTCATTCCCTCTCGTACTTCAATGGCAGACTTGGGTGCACCACCCCTGATTTACTGTTAGCATGGGTTATCCCATTCATGCGCGGAACCCAACCTACATGCCCATGCTAGTACCAAGCCCACCATTGAGCTTCAGGACTGCGATCTAAACGTCAAATTACGTAAACACGTTGACAGGTTGGTACACCTGAATCGATGATACCTTGTTAAGGACGGATGCGTCAATCGTTGCGGGAAGAGTGTTATAATCGACCACCTGGTCCCTGGAGGGCGAGATGACCTTATCCCAGTCACTGTAGAAAAGTGTAAAAAGTAAATCGACGATTGTAAATCGCGAATTAGCGCTAGGGTGTATTCAGTGCAGTAGGCACTTGGAACGTACAGCTTGTCACCCTTCGCCTTGTTTGCCAGATATCGACTGAAGAGGGAGAAACAGCTTTGCATCTCAGCATCGAAAATCTATCATAGGACCCAAGGTCAGGATTGTTGAATCGGTTGACAGGGACGTGTTTGTTGAGTAACACATCGAAATTGACGCACCTTGCGCGTTTGGGGGTCCTGGACTTGGGATACAAGGTTATTGAGTTCATTTCGCATGGCCTTGGCGGCCACACCAGTCGTCGCGCTTTTGAAGTCCTGTCCACAACATTCGATTAGGACTCAATCAACTCTCCCGGAATTGTTTTCATGAAATGCTCACCATTGCAGAATGTCCTCTGGCGCGAGGGGACTTTAGTTGGCTTCCCTGGCCAGGCTGGCTAACGGTAAGATGGGTGCTCATGGTAAAAATCTAGTGGTCGTAAGGGAGATCGAGCGTGATTCGGGCTTGGGGTAACCAGAGATCGCTTTTTATATGACAACATCGGCTTCAAATTCAACTTTCCTTTGAATTGCTAAATCCATCGCCCCCAAGGAAAACGCCGTCCACGTTCCTCCGCGTTATGTTATCGCAGTACATAGTCTATCGGGAAGTGGCGGAATCTCCAGCGACTCCGACCGCGATCACTTTCGATCGGACACGATGTTTCAGCGCTCGACACGATCCCCCCAAAGTCGCAGCATGCAGTGCCTCAATCTTTGAAATAATAGCTGAGCAGGACGAACGTGCCATAGCTACACGGCAAACGAGTTCAGGAGGTTCAATTCATATACGCCCATCAAGATATGGATCCAGCATCTTCGCACGAATGGCACAAATCGAATCCTATGTCTGGAACTTTAGTGTCTTGACGCTTGTGCGGGTTCGTCCGTTCAGCATGCATGGCATTTGAAATTTTCCCGATAGAAGTAGCCAGCTGGTGGAGGAATGTATATATCTAGCTCAGGGCTCGGCGCAAGCAAAATCCCTGAGGGAAAAATCAGGAGGAGATGAAGAGAGTTTAGCTGCTCAAATAACTTTATATATACGAGCGCAATGTCGGGTATACGAAATCCAATGAAACCAATTCTGCATCCTTCCAAACGAGCTGTGACTTATCAATGTATCTTGCTATACGAGATAGAAGCACTGGGCTTCGAAATGGCCAATGTGCAGCAAGGAATATAATTCCCCTTTCCATCCGCAATACCAGATTGTGTACAAGACATAGCTTCCCTTCCATTCATCCCGAAAGATAGGACATCAAATCGGCCGGTGATTTGATCTTATCGTGTCCTAAGCGCCCGTCCACTGCGTGGAATTCAGTAAAGGCGGTGATGGGCCGGCATAGAAGCAATCCGTAAATGTTCCGGTGATACTAACATGGGCAAGGACGGTGCCGCGGTGGTCGTGCCAGTTATGAGAATCTAAAGAATTTGAGATTGCATTTCTAGCCGTGGGAATTCGTGGCAGCCACAAAGCAGCCTTCGTCTTGACTGTTCTGCACAAAAAGTTTCTCAACGAATATCGAATCCATGGCCAGTACTTTGGCGCAGAATGCTCCCCGCATCCCCCCTAGTAGGATGCCAACCGCCATCCCTACTCATATGAAAGACGTAGGAAGCTCTATAGGCGGGAAAGTGAGGCTTGTTGGGACGTGCGTTCAGTCCAATACAATATTATCTTCTTTTGTGGAAAAAGCGCGGCCACCGCTCATTAATCCCCTTCCTCAGGGCCTATGTTTACGACGTATTCACAGGTTTGATGCTTGTGGGATATGAATCATGGTCAATCTGGGTCGACACCTCAGTCTGCTTTGATCCATCGAACACTAAGAGCGTCCCTTTTCTACGAGAGTACAACTCTGACGTGATGTTGATCGGTAATATCGAAGAAGCATACGTGAGTTGTAGTACCTTTCTTTTTATTTAGGCTCCCTCTGAAGGTTCAAAGGATTCATTGCCTCCTCCCTCATTGAGAGATTGCCGCGCCCTTAGAGGGTTTTATCCCCAGCTCATTCTCAGAGCTATCCATATCCAAGGGGTGCACGGACTTGATATCGATTGTTGGAACAGCAGTGTAGCCCTACAAACTGCAAATTGTCATCACAAGTAGTCACCTCCAGGTGAGTCGGGCGATGCCTTTTCGAGTCGAAGTAAGTGCACAAACAAGAAATACAAGCATGAACAGCTATTGACGGTTTCGTTCAGCTATGACGTTTGGAAGTTGCGTGGTTTTCCCTGGAGCGCTTCAATCCAATCTGCAACCGGAGTGTTGACTGATTTATCCGGTGCCCAGCGCATCTGTCCGAGATCGTGAGTGGGGAACTTATGCCAGGAATGTCTTCGATTGCGTCCTCATCCCATCCAAGCCTGCTGAAATGATTGCGAGAGCGGCGTGCAATCGTATTAATTGATAATTACGGTGCTAGGAATGTCAAAGCTACAAAATTATTCGTGTCAACTAATATGGAATGTCTAATAAGATAGAATGCTGCCAAGTATGTAACAACCCAAACCACACACACAAACCAGGAGCGAAAAGCCATAAATACAACAAGGACCCGCGGATCTACAAAGCACTGTCTTTCGAGCAATCTCATTTGTCATTGGGAATATCATACTTGAGTTCCGCACTGTTCAGTCGGAACGCTGAGAGGGCTAACAGCCTTACTGTCCGCAACGAGGGTAAGTTCAGAATTGTCCCGTGTTGAAGCAATTTCTTGGACAATGGGAGGAGCAGATTTTTCATTCCCAAATGTCAGGGCTCGGATGACTGTTGCAACAATATTCGGTTCTTTTGTATCCATCGCATGCGTTTGATTGGCCGAGTTCGTAGCAGTGATGGACGACGCTTGCGTATCAGCTTCCGTGTTCGACGAAAGACTGTCAGGGCGTGGGTGCCGTATTGAACTGCGAGTCTCTGGGGAATCGGAATCGCTGTCTTCCGAGAGGTCTAAGGTTGGAACAGGTCTAGCCATTCGTCGACGCAGAGCGAAAGACGCAGGGTTGGGGTGAGTCAGATAGGCGAAGCGGCTGGGTGATGTCGGATTGTCAGGAAGGAGAGCCTTGGGACGAATGGTTGTCGCTGGGGCGGACGTGCAACTTGGGGCTGGAGAAGCTGTGACACGCTTAGATAGCCGGGTGGAGCGACGAGCAGCTGGCTGATCTTCAACGTCATCCCCCGATTCCTCGACACGAGCTCGCTTTGTGCCTCGAGAGGCTTTGACCGCACGCGGTGGGCTCTGTTCTAAGCGTGCGGGGAGGCTGCTTCGGGCGCGGCCGCTTCGCATGACACCAGCACTAGCAATGACGTTTACTTCCTTTTTATCCATGTTAGGATTCTCGCGGATCAGTTCTCGAGCGCGAGCCCTTATATCCCGAGTAACATCCTTCGGGAGGTGGCCTGCAGCGACGGAGCGTCGTCGCGGGCGAAACGAGGGGAAACGTCCAAAGGAATCCTCGGGAGTGTACCAGGAGGTGACAAGTCTACGCGTTCTCATATGTGGAATTGCCACGTTGGATCGTCCGGGAGGCGCCAACGAAGTAGGGGCATCAAGCTTGGATAGTTTTTTTGTCATTGGCTCACTCTCAGAGTTCGAGGAAACTTCACGTTGCTTTGCTTGACGAAGGGCTGCTTCGCTCTGATTTTTTAGCAATGCGGCCCTTTCGGCCATTTGGACTGTAGTCAGCTTCCCTTTCTTCCCAGAGGAAAGCACAGGGAAGCCTCGCTTTCGAGATCGTTCGGCCTGCTCTTCCTTCTCATGCAACAGCTTGGAATGAGTTCGAAATTGGTCAACTAGATGGGTAGGTCGGGCCAATTTATGCTGTTGCCTCATATCACTGTTTCCAGTAGCGATTTCATCTTCGATTGATGAATCTGATGCATCTCCGGATTCGGATTCTTCACTTGAACTCGTTTTGTCGGAGCATAAGTCAGGTGGTGGATCACTTTTGTCGGGCCACTTTTGACCATAGATAGCTTCATGACGAAGACATCTGCAAGAAGTCGCGCATCAGCCAACAAATTGTGGAACGGCATTAGTAGCCTTACTTGTCACAAATTTCCGTGTCCGGTTCGTCCAAAGGAATAGCTTCCTCGATATTGCAATTCAGGCACGTACCAGGCGGGAACGACTGCCAACCTTTCCAGCGCTTTGGAGCCTTTTGCTGCAAAATCTCTAGATTGACAGCGCGAAGATCGCGCTGGTTTGGCTGATCAGGGCGTACGGTTACAGGGACTTCCGCGGTGGTTAACCTTGGTCTCAGCGATCGTCTCGGAGCATCATCCGGCTCTTCCGAGTTTCTAGCGGAAGTCACGCCAGCTAGAGAAACCGAACGCCGGGCGGCGTTATCCCGCGAGAGCGAAGTTGTTCTGGTAATGAGGCTGGCGCATTCTGTCTTCTTGCTAATGGAGCTGGCGGTTGGAGAGGCACCTCGGGATGATGATGACATCCTGCCAACGCTCTTGATAGAGGGAACTACAGGGTATTCTGAGGGTTTTAGCTTCCGCGTTGAGCGTCGAAGTGCCTCAAGTTCCTCACTCAGAGGTTGACGAGGATTGCTAGAGCCAGGTGATGCGGTCTGAGTTGGCCGCCTAATCCGGGGTTCTGATGGTGTGACGGTGGTTCGGGTGGAAGAACGAAGTATTCGGGAGGTACACTAAGAAAGATAAATTAGAGAACGAATGATGAAAACCAATGATATATTCACTAGCTCGGAGTTGGATTCATCCTCATCCTCAACTCCGTCGTTCTTTCTAGTCTTTAATTCGGACCCCTCACTGAATGCGTCGGGCGCAAAACCTCCCACACCCGCAATCTGACATGTTTCACACAGGCATTCGCAGTTCCCGGGCCCGACTGCAATGCATACGATATATCGGTTCGAACGTAGTGGAAACTAGGGCACTCACAATAGTCATCCGCATAGAAGCAAGTGATCTCTTCCGGCGCTTTGATCAAGCGCCGTACCTTAAACCGCATGACTTTATCCTTCCTCTCGAGTTCGCAGTTAGGATTACAGTCGTGCTGTGGGGTGGGTTCAGGAGACTGCCGGGGTGGGGGGTCTACATGTTGGGCTCACATTGACAAATCGTGCCGGACCGAGGAAAAGCATGCTGCTGTTCCCGCCCATAATCTGAACCACAGAAAAATCCTTCCGGCTCCCAAGGCCATTGTTTTTGGATTTGCTGAGCTCAGCATCTTCTGCGGAGGTCAAACGCGCAAGTGAACCTTCGAGCTGCTCAATATAATCCCCAGGATAGAGATCCCGGGTGGCTAGTACACAAAGCTCGGTTTTCCCCGTCCGATGAGTGTAGCGTTTTGTGAGGGTAATCTCGACAGAACCAGTGGGGATGTACAATTTGAAGTAGCGCCATGCATGAGTCGCAAATGCATCGATCTGAGACCGCGACTTCGTTCGGATATGTTTCTGGATAAAGGGAAGGCTGGGGAAGGTTCAGACGGTGTGGGTTGGAGAAGTTTGATGACACTCACGCAAGTAAGGCGTTCGTCGCTTTGACACAGCGGGTATCAGTATCCTGGTCAGGAGGTCGAATAACGCGCTTGAAAAACAGGTACGACGATAACATCAGTAATAGGTTTCGAAAGTCGACTTGAGAGTTGAGATGAACCTTTTGAATAATTTTCAAAACGGCCGCGGTGTCATAGACTGGGAGACGCGTCCGTACGCGCATGTGGTGCACCCCTAGGGGTTTCTCTAGTCCTACTGTGTCGAGAAGGACATGACTATGAAGTGATCAAGGGAGAGAAGCGAGGCATGACAGTCATCGCTACCGTGAACCCTGGGCAAAGCGAAAAGTGAGACAGGTAAGGCCTACCTCAAAAAATCATCGTCATCAGAGAGATCTTTGGCAGTCATGTATCCATTGAAGAATTTCCATTCGACTTTTTTCGTCATCGTGATGGGAGGAGCCAGGAACCTCCGGCGATAGGAGTTGGGCGTTGCAAGTCACAGGAGGGCACGCAAAGAGTTACGGCACAACAGAGAACGACGGTGCGAAAAACCTTAACAGCAATGCCCGAGGAATGAAAGAGTGTGATTAGAGAGAAGAGAGTGGCGGGAAACGCAACCGGGTCACTTAGCCGTGAAGGCCAAAGCTGTGGCAAGGTTTCGGAAACACCGAATCGACCAAAATAGGCAACTATCGCTGATGACACTCCGACACAGCACAAAATGCGCGCATTGGTAGAGATAGTAACGGTTCGGATGGGCATAGCAAATACTGATGGATGCATACAGATGAAACCGTAGTTAAAAACAGAGGAGCATATGGCACGAATGCACGCAGACAACGCATCACATTGACACCAAACCAAACTGAGTCACTTCTCCCTTTGGCGCGCCTTAATGCTTCTTGGCTTTCAATTTCCTCAAGTAGAACTGCGAAGAAAGGAAAAAATCAGGAAACAAGCACCGTTGTCAGCGATGCACTAACCTCGAGCTCCTTCCCCTCCACAATATAGCCATCAGCGCGGCCACACTGCCCAGGTCGGCTGGATATAGCAGCGTACAACCGACCTGCATTGAACTGCGCTTCGAGCAAAGGATCAATCTTGGACAATGCCTCGCGCTCCGCAAATTTCTCCGCAAGGCGAGGGCTGACTTCCTCCGGGACGGCAGCAGTAGCCTTTGCTGCCGCTGCTGCTTTTGCTGCCCTTGCTGCTCTCTTCTCAGTTATAGGCTTCCCGTACTACAGTAACTGGGCGTCAACGATTTGGGCAGCTCGTACAACAAAAGGACTTACGTGCGCCTCGTACCATTGCCTGAACGGACTGGAATCAATCTGGACAATGACACTTTTGACAAGCGTATTGGTTCGGATATATTCATTGTTAGGAGCGCTATAAACCTGGGGTCGGCAACACCATCTAAGTTGATGCTGAAACCGTTCTCATTAGTTGAAATCAACGCACAACTCCAATGATTCGAGTCTTCCGAGTTACATGTTCTGAACCCCAAGAGAAATTACCTGCATCCAGGCGTAAAGCGCGAGCCTTAGAATTTCCACCTAGAGTGCGGATAAAATGAACACGTCTGGGGCCAAGCCTGGTGTTGGCGGGTTGGCGGCCGAGCTCGAACTTTCTCTTCTTTCGAATAATAGACCTTTTGCCACCTGTCTTTGTCCTCTTATGCCGAGCCGATCTTGTGATACCTATGTTTGAAATGCGGGGTGGAGGAACGATGCGGTGGGGAAATAAAAGGCCCTGATCAGCTACAACATTGAAGCGGTGGAACAGGCAGCGCTGACTGACCCATAGTGGTCTTGAGGAACGAACGGAAAGGAATGCACCGCTGTACAGTTTTCTGAGAAAGTCGTCACGTGTTTGCGGCAGTGCCCTTAACCATCATCTTATGGCTTGCTCATGTTCGTTGCAATGTCTGCGATTAGCTTATGCTTCTTTCCCTGTGGAAGAGAAATCTGATTTTTATTCCCATATGAACACCCGTGGTTGTCCTAGGCATTGGTAATTGGGAACCACATTTACGCCCTTTACCGCCACCTCAAAATATTTAGGCACGTTCCATTATCACGAACAGCGTACGCATTGGTCTCAAGTCCAATTAGGGCGCTGTACCAGGTGGTAGAAACGATGTGTCCTCCGCCTCGCCAATAGACGACTTGACGAGCTTCCAGCAACACAGTTACCAACCGGATCAGTCGACTAGTGACTACCACTTACCTGGGCTTTAGCTGATTTAAGATGAAGCAAATTCAGATGACCCGGACTGGTCCCACCATTCTGTAGAGGCTTGATAAGTACTATATAATATCAAACAGATTCTGACGTACGACTAAAGTTTCATCCAAAAACCTAGTATGACCTACGCGCAGGTCAAGCGGCAATTGGCTAGGTAATATCACGACATGCACAGGGGCTTCAAACGGGCGTTCAGAAGCTGTGACTGAGGAGATTTCCTGAAAAAGTTTGAGATTCTGGACTATCTTGAGACTGGAACTGTACCCACTTCGGCCAGTGCTAGAGCAAGGCGGATATCATTCCGCTGAGACCGAGCGTCCTTTCCAACAATAACAAATAGCTCTAGTATGCCGTCCACAACGTACACCGTACCATGATCTAAGTGCTGATTGCCAAAAAATGGGACAAAGTGAATCTGCAGAAACATATTACTAAGTAGTGGAGCTGACAATATAGAAGTAATAACAATTACCCTGGGGAAAGCCACACTCCACGCACTGGGTGTCCTTTTCTGTAATTCCCGCCGCTCGCTCCAAAATCTTGCGTTCGCCCAACTGCCATTACCGAGATACGTCCAAAACTTTGAGTCTTCCCTCCCTTCATTAAATTCCTTTACGGGAAGATTGTCCCTGCTCATAAGCGCTGCATAAGAGACTGCTTGAGACTGCTCGGTGGGGAGACTACCCCGCCCATGCCAAACATATATTTGACCAAGGGCCCCGATGACATAGGAGAATGCAGAGCAAAGGTTTGAAATATTCTACGTATTGGTGAGTTGACCAGCCCATATGCTGCCGGGTAGGGACTCACGAGGTCGACCTCGTCGATGATAATCCCGATTCCAAAGGACAGCTCACGGACACAGTGCATTGCTGCATTTACATTTGTCCAATTGCCTTGAGTTCCACGACGAATTGCTACAACCCCTCCGAGCAACCCAACCAAGTCGATTGGCTCTCCTCCTTGATTGCACCGTATAGCTTTCGTGCCGAATCGCGATTCCAAATCTCGAATCTTCCACTCTTCTTCTCCTCCCATTGCTGCATTCCTCCCTCGCCATACCCATATAACTGTCGATGCAAGTTCGCTACTGCGAGGTTCCTTGCATCTGTACAAGATAACCCGAAGTTCCGTGTCGTAGAATATATGAGGGTATGACGACACCGAGTCTGCATTCCGACCTCTG
>QLPJ01000240.1:25517-42644 GCA_003314235.1 Cantharellus cinnabarinus
GTGGCGACCTCTTTTCGAATTGTGACTGCAGTCAACTCTTGGGGGCTGATGGACACGACTGATTTGAGCTCGGATTCGGATTGGAGCTGTCCACCCCATGACTCTCTAACTGACGCTCTCGGGCCTGATGCACGGGGTGCCACAGCTGTCTCCTGTGGCGTTCCGAGTCTGACCAACTTCGTTGTTGAGGATTGTACCAGGCCCGGGAGGGCACGCGTACCAGAAGAAACGGGAGGATGTGATTTGTTCCCGTCAGAATCAGCGTCCCTGTCCCGCGGAACACTTGCCGAAGCCGATGTTTCTTTCATGGTGATAACCTGACCGTCCCGTGTATCCACGACGCGCCCTGTCGATCCAATGATGGACTCTGCTCACGCACGTATTGAGCTATTAAAGAACCCGACAATCCAGACTCCGTAGGCTTACCCTCGACGAGAGGCTTGGAATGCATTGGAGCCTCTGGGGCGGTCACAGGGCTGAGATATGTTGTACCCGCAACTTCTGAATCATTAGTCGCCGAGGTACCTGATTTGCTGGGAGGCTTGCGTGCTCTATTTTTAGTAACCTAAAAGTGTTTCCTGTAACAAATTTTCTCATATTATAAACTTTGCGCTTACGTGCGTGAGCGAAGATGACCCCTGGGGAAATCGTGACCCACTAAATGCTTTATCTGCAGAAGGACCGACTGAAAATTGTTTATTAGAAACTTCCGAATTGGAGGGCGTAATAGTAGGATGGACACCTGAACTTGGCCTCGAAGTCCCCACCCCCTTATATACGAGCGTTGGGCGGTCGTCATCATTCAGCGGCAAACCAGGCTCTTGTGTGGCCCCCATTGATATGATACCCGAAGCCCTCGAACGATCGCTATTATTACTAGAATGAGACTGATCAGAAAGTTCGTGACCCCTTGAGGATTGTGGACAGTGTTCAACAAGACCGCGTTCGCCAGATATATTGGCGGCAGGCGGCCAACGGTTAAGGACTGATTTATCGCGTACCGGGGAACCTGGAGGCGACCGAGGAGAAGCAAGGCCGCATTCCGTTGGAAGCGCTGGAGACACTGGGATGGCAATGCTTGAGGTATTAGAAACTTTAACTCTTTCCCCTACAAATCCGCGGCCTTGCAATCTTGTCGGATTGGATGTTAGAGCCTTTTCCAACCCCTCATATCCGGAAGTAGGGGATAAAAGATTCAGGTTGGTATTTTGCATTGGAGCTGGAGGTAACGAATCATGCACTGGCAAAGGATTTGCAGTGACGGACAATTCCCTGAGGGATGACATGGAGGCACTATGTTCATCCTCCTTATGGACTGGGGGAGAAAGGTCCGCTCGGTCAGGAGGTGATGCTTCGCGATTCTGGCCAGCTTGGAACTCTGGTGTCATGCCAGGCAATCGTACTCCTCCCGGTGGCCCATGGGTGTTTCTCTCTTTTATCATACCCAGGGCTACTTGGAATAAAGGCGATCCGCCATCAGCATACGGTCTGAGATCGAAGGCGGCGGGATCATCGACATTCTGCTGAGGTTTGTGCTTGTTCAGACGTGGGCCAGGTGCCCGACCGCCTATAAACTCTGCCAAAGAAGTTGGAGGCGAGCGGTGGGACGGAACGTGTACCAAGTTCCCCTCTCAAACATCAGATGCCAGACTCAGCAATAGCATTAGTAGCAAACTTCGGAACGCATACCCGAGTCCACCTCTGTCGCGTGGCGGAAAGCGAAATTCCCTTGTCCTGGCTGTGCCTTTTTATGGGATCGCTCTTCTCTGCTTTTCTCGATCTCAAGTTCTAGTTGTGTCCTTTCCTTGGCAGCATCTTCGTCAACCATGTTCTGGAGGGTTCTGATCTTGGACGTCCATTCTGCGAGACTAGAATTGGGTTTACCAATGTTATCGGCGGAGGCAAATCTCTTAGCCATGCCTTCCCCAGGATACAGTCGGTGAAGCCCCTGCTTGTGCGAATGCTGGGGAAAGAACTATGAGTGGCTGTGCCTCAAATTATGTTTTTGTGCGACCGAACAGGCACCAAAAAAGTGGCGCGGCGACGACAAGCAGTGCATACGGGATCCTACCTGTCAAAGGTCGCAATACCTTTACCCTCAGCAAAACCGAATACTTACAATCAGCAAAAAGATCAAGCTAGCAATAAAGAACCGAGAATCAGATCGCGAAGATACATCGAAAAGAATATAGGCGCGGCCGAGGCCATGCGGCGGCCGCCAGGCAAGATTGACAGTAGGCACGGAGGCCGGTGCGTACAGTGGATGCGAAGTAAATAAAGGAAGCGCGGATGCGTGCAACGGACGCGAGGAAAAGGAACAAGAGACAACGCACCGAAAACGGTAGAGTGAGATTAGCCTAGGAACAACTTGAGACCCCTAGACCACAAACTGGGCATACGCGGATGATCAGTATATGAAGGGCTATCGGTGGGTATGGCGCACGCGAGGGAATGGATGTGGAGTACCAGGATCCAGGGGCCACGAATTTCATTTAACCTCGTGCCTCCAGTAAATCCTGAGCGTTTCCGGTCCCTGACCGCGTGAATCTAGAGAACGGCTCTAGCTCTGGCCCATAAAAAAGGCGCCTCTCCCTGTTCCCAACTTGACGGCTTATCGAGGAGTCAGCGCCGTCCGAACTAAACTGCGCCACTAGGCCGGTTTTCTAACACGGCGGAGATTCAACGATTCGTGAGGATTCTGCCTTACCGAGTCGCATTGAGAGGGGGTTGGATGTGTCGCGCAGAATTTGGACAAGTATTTCTGTATCCTGCTGCGCATTACGTAAAGACTCTTACTCGCGCTTGGCCCACCCACGTAGGTAATCGTGATGCTGGGAAGATTCGTAAATATAGCCTCAACGAAAGCACCTGAGGCAGTAGCGAGACTCGAAGTGTTCTTCTGGGTCGCTTGGAGCGTCTCCGATCCTCTCTGCATTGCATGATGGCCCTAATACTGTGTTGAAGGCTTCCGGCCCCGCTCGTTAAAATGCGCTAGTCAGGAATGCTAAATAATCAGCTAGTTGACTTCGCGTCTTATCATCAATTCATTATTCACAACTTTCCTCAACCCGTGGTCAGCCTGTTGATGACTACGCCATACTCTTTAACGGGGTCCCGTCTGTACCTGATTAACAAGATAAGATTGGCCTCGGTTGGAACTAAATGGCCCTCACGGAGCTACGCTGGCGGTCCGGAGGGTATGATGTCAGAGTTCCGTGTGGAGATTTTGGTATGGAGTTCGCGTTTCAATATTGCTAGACTTTCAGTGGATGGGATTCGGGGTCGATGCTTGACCCGCCCAGAATTGGTACGATAACGTCAAGACCTGCTCAGACAGCTGATTTAAACCTGGTGAGGATAACCATTAATAATATTGTCTTCGGTGCCGTAGGCAGGGCACGTGAAGCCTGTTTGGGAACTCGGAAATCCGCACAGCGTTGGTGGCCTTATCATACACTACCGGATGGCCTTGAGAGATGATTCTGCACACCTAGCAGGTGGCTTTGAGTCTCATGGAAATAAACCAATGGATTGACATATTTGACATTCTCGGAAATTAAGCCGAATCACAGGGCTTAGCGATTAGCACATTGCACGTAAGCAAGCACATGCCAATTAGTTCGATTCCATGGTGCCAACAGTGTCGCCCTTTCCGCCAGACGTATCGGTTTTCCTTGTGAAACTGGTGATCCATTGAGGGATTCCCGTCCATTATTCCCCCGTTCCATAGTCCGAAGTATCGCCAGCAGTCGAAATTTCCTGTCTGAGGGTGTCGGAATAGGCTGAACATCATCGGCAAGGAGGTCACAGGCATCCGCCACATGCCGTTTACATAGCAGGTGCTCGACCAAATCTAGCCGTGCTGCAAGTGACATTGGGTCAGCATCGAGGACGTCCTTCAGGATTTTCTCGGCCTGCAAATCTCGGCCCTGAAAGGGAATTATTGGCAAGAACACAGATCAGTGCCGAGACCGACCCACCGCTTTTGAATGGTCAAGGAAGAGCAGGCGGTTCACTTCTCCTCTAGGATCAAGTTCTAGCCGGCGCTCGCCCGACACGTTAAGTATCTCTGTCAGTGCTGCATGAGTGAGCTCGTTGTTGTGTGACACAATTCCCATTGCTGCCAAGGAGGTGATAGCCCTGAGGTTGTTTGGGTCATCTGCAATGCTGGAAGTGTATGAATCTCCAGTCTCGCGAGTTTAAGCGGGTCACATACAGCTGCAACAATTGGTCTTTCCCGGCTTCGCGAGTCTCATCGCTACGCATCGCCCACAAAGTTTGTGCCAGAAGAATGGCGATATGACTTCGAACATCTGCTAACTCGACTGATGTCTCCTCCAGCCCTGCTTCGAACGCCGCAAGGGCATTTTCCAATTCCCCCAACTTATGACATGATAGACCCAACCCAAAACGCGCTTGGGCCAACACTATAGAAGGAGAAATTGATGACTCCTGGATATCAGTCGCATTTCCTTCAAGAAGATTGATAACTATTTCGAAGGACGCTTTGGCACTAGCGTAGTCTCCGATTGCCAAGCGTACTCGCCCAATGTTGACGTTCGCGACGGCGTACCGATATTCAACCCCAGCGTCTTCAGTTTTTTCATATGCCGCCTCTAGGAATTTGATGCTACGTTCGAGCAGTTCCAGAGCGAGGTCATATTGATGCAGTCTCTCGCAAATAAGCGCAAAGAGCTCCATCCCCCCTGGATCGTCACCATGTTTGGCACAATGCTGTCTCATGGCAAAGTAAGGAGCAATGAGGAAAGAATTCTGGACTTCATATGGGACATTTGACAACTGTGGATCCGTGAAAACGCGGTATGAATACTCATATTCCGACCAAGGCTATGAGATGATGAGTGTTTGCGCACAATGAACGGGCTAGATATTCGTACAGTAGGTGTGGATAAGGTCAGAGCATGTTCAAAAAGCGCTCTTGCTTCTGGAAGATGCTGGTTTATCGTGGCGACCATCGCCTGGCCGATCCAAGCTGGTCCATAATCTGGATCTGAAACTTGTGCTTTATAGAATGATTGGTTTGCCAAGTCTGTGTCTCCGTGGTGGAGATAAAACACGCCCAGATTGGTCCAAATTGTGGGGTTCTGAAGGAGAATGTTAGGGATGATATCATTCTGAGAAAACCGCCCCTCACTTTAGAGTCAATTTCTAATGCCTTGATATATGCATGCTGAGCCAGTTTAGGCTCTCGCAGAAATTTAATATTACCCAAGGCGTTCCAGTACCATTCATTCCCAGGTGAATGCTTGAGCGCGTCCAGTATAGCGCTATTGGCTGCATCGGATAACGCCTTTTCACTCTGGTGTCCCACCAGTTTAGGAATGATTGAGTGGATCGCAATGGAAAGATCGAATAGCGCGCTTCCTTCCGTCATTTGATCATTTTTGCACAACTCAACTCGGGTGCTGTAGCATGCGATGGCAAGCCAATGCAAGTCTAGCCCTTCTAATCTGTCCCTATTATCTCCGAATTTCCCACTTAATTCCGTTGCAGATAAGGACTCGACGATAACCGCTATTTCACTTCTTTCGGGAAGTGCCTCGCAGACCGGACGTACGGCGCTTAGGACCAATGTGGGATTGACAAAAAGAGTGATTTTGGACAATTCGAAAATGGCATCCGCGATTGTCTTCCATATTATTCGGCGGAATCCAGGGGCCAAGTTTACTAGCTTCATGGACAACTCCATACAAATTGCAAGAGATTCCTCGAAGCGTGTGTGGTAGCCAGCAGCAAATTCCTGCCGGGCACGGGAGAAATGACTTTCTGCCATGGCCAAAAGGACACCAACTTCGTCAGGTCTATCTACGAGGAGTGGTTCGAATGTGGCGATTGCTAAGTCAAACTGGCCCATCTGGCGGTAAACTTCTCCGATAAAGTACACTGCGGTCCAATCATCCTGAGAGATCTCTCTGGAACGAGAAAGAGCCTTCAATGCAGCAGCAGGACGACCCGATTTGGCGTACGCCTCTCCAAGTCTTGTCCAGGCTCGATGATCAGACTGATTGGCCCTTAACGCGATCTGGAGTGCGATGATTGCAGATTCATGGTTGCCCCGGCTCTAGAAGCCAGCGGGGCATCAGCCTTCATGAGTGAACACTGACACATGCCTCACCATTTCAACCACTCCCACAGCTTTCCATGCCCATGCATTAAGGGGTTTGTACCGAGCAGCGGCAGCGATATTGCCTGTTGCCAACGCCTTTATCCCGCTTTGATCTTCCGCACCACCTTCCCCCTCAATGGTCCGCCGTGCAACCACCTCGACCAAATCCCAGTCACTCTCATCAGCAAAGCCTTCAGCGAGACGACGCGCAGCATCTGCTTCGCGCAAATCTAGTTCAACAGCTTTTTGGAAGCACTTTGTAGCGCGAGAAAGATCAGGTGGGTTCGAAAACTCAGAGTACCATACTCCCAGGGAAGTGTACGCAGGCGCAAAGGCTGAGTGATATTTGAGGGAAGCAATGAAATTGGAGTACGATTCTTTCCTAGAACTGTGATCTAATGATTACGACGAGACTAAGGGTAACTGAATCTTTTCCTGAAGGCGGACTGGCCTTACCTCTCTTGTCCCATAGTGTGCGACCAAGCCGCCACCATGCTTGGGCCTTCCGTTCAGGTGTATTTTCCGTGTCGTCCAAGCTGGAAATGACATTGCTGATTTCAACAAGAGCTTGATCATATTGCCCAGAGAGCGTGAGGCACCATGCAGCTTCCTCCCTTGCCTCTAGAATTCGCGGCATCTGAGCATTGTCAGCTTCAAATATACCGTGTGCAGCAAGAAATGCATATCGTGCATCTTCATAACGACCCGCATGACGCAGAATATACCCCCGCTCCAGGAGACACATTGCGTCGTCAGGGCTCATGGAAAGGAGTTGTTCGAGAATCCCCAACGCTCTTTGATGGTACTTGGGCGGGTAATGATGTGTTAGAGCCGTAGCTATGAAGGAGTTAAGAGCGTGCTTGACCCTTTTAGAAGGATGGATTGCAATAAACAAGCAGACAAATCGATGTGAAAGTATGCTCACCATGCAAGATCCCTGCCTGAGTGCCGCTCGGCCATGGAAGTAAGCTTCAATCCAGTTTCTGCGACCTTGATAACACTTGGGTAGTCACCCTCCGAAGCGTACACGGCAGTGATAAGGCGGTATGCCAAAATCGAGTCTTGGCAGTCAGCCAGGCCGTCCTGCAAGGGGTTTAGGTGAGATATTCACTTGTTCGAGTAGAATAGCCTACCGATGCAAGCTGAAATGCTACTTCGTAATCCATGTCTCGGAACCTCTTCGCCTCTTCCGCGTCTGCTTCAGTCTCTCCAAAAAGAGGGATCCCAAGACAATACATGCACCCCGAAATTACGTTAGAAAGAGGTGACGCAGGAAATAGTCGAACATAGCTCCTCAATAAACTGATGTCGTACATTTCTGCGCCATGATTACGTGAAGATTTGAGAGCGCGTCCCGATATGAATACTGACCCACGGTGCGAGCATTTTTGCTTTCAATTGCAATAGTCCATGCCAGTTGATCAGGCACTTCGATCAGAACAGTTCCCTGTACGATGTCATCGATTTCCTGTCGCAGTTGAGTCTTTGCGTGATCGGCCGGCGGTAATGCATATAACAATTGAAGTTTGTGTCGCAAAATCTTCCCTTCCGTTGACCGTCTCAATTGGTCAGGTGTGTTGGGGTGGTTCACTATCTCGGAATACAAGGAAAGTAACTGAGATACAAATTAGCACGGTTAAACTGACGTAGGGGAGACATGACCTCACATTTGATGACTTCGCAATCTCGAGGACAACAGCATTCCTAATCTCCTGCGGTGTTCCAGCATCGATGCGCTGGCGCCGCTTCTGCACTTCTTTATCTACAACTAACTTTTCTTCTTGCTCGGACAGGGTCACTATCTCCTCTAGTAGGGGGAGGGAGTTATAAATTGCATCTTGAATCGGGAATGTAGTCGTGGATGTGGGTTGTGTATAGTCAGGTGGTGGAAGGGCACTTAAAAATGGATACAATGGCGAGGAGGGAAGCAGGAGGCTCAAGGCACCGATGATCTTTCAACGACCGTCAAGATGTCATACTCAGCTTGGGTATTGCGCATACCTCAGCCCGTGTCCCACTTTTCTTTCTGAGTTCAATGATTTTTTGAACAGTTTCTGCACATTTTGAAACGTCTTCACTGTTTTTTGTCAGACCCCGCGTGAGAAAGGGAGAAACAGTGATCACACATTTTCATGAATATGTCGACTAGATTGTTCAACACGTCGAGGAGTTTCTGAGGCATATTAGCGCGGGTATATACCCTCTCAAGTCCCTTCAATAGACAATAAGACAATAGGCAATGACACAGCAGGCCTATTATGTCATACCTGCCAAGCTAGCGCTTGTTCAGGGCCAGAATTTCTAGCTTTTAAGTATGCCTGCGCATGATCATCAAATCAACGACTGTGACAAGACCTGTTGCACAGACAAAAACCTGTTCACTCTTATCCACTTCTTGCAGCTCGAGTGAAGCGTAGCCTAAGAACACTAGACTGCGAAGTTTGAGTGAGACGAAGGTCTCATGGATCTAAGTCCTCTCCTCCTACGCATTGTAATTATCTGCCTCATGATGCAAGGCCTCTTCGGCAGCCGATTGAGCAGTTCTGAAATCCTTCTTGCCTATCGCATCTCGGGCAGCCTTGATCTTTGCTTTGACGAAGGCAGCCATCAAGAGAGATGAGTGGAAGTCAGGTGTGCGATAACTGTCGTGATATGATGATATAATCAATCTTTCGACCCCAGACACTGAGACAGAGCCAACAAATATAGTGTGTAGTGTTGTGATTTGGCTGCATCGCCACCAGTATCTCAAGACTCATGGTGTTGCAGGCGGATGTCTGAAGTTAGCGGTCGACGACCGTCCGTTCCAGCTACAGCTTTATCTGCCCCCCGGAGATCATACGACGCGGACGGTCGACCAACATCTCCATTATCATCGGGCGATGAGTATTTGCCGCGTCCATCGAGCGAAGCCACTCCGCGTCAGATATCAAGAGCACCGATATACGGCGAATTAGCTAGTAAGGGGCTGTTTCCTACCAGCTGCAGCTATTCCTGACTAGTCATGCAGGGTCTGGGTTACACCCCTATAGAAGTGAATCTCGAGGGGAAAGTGTCCATCCTCCCCGTGAAGGAGCACCTTCTCCGATACCTGGTGGGTTTCTCGCCACACCTTGTGTCATTATCCAGAATTATTGATTCCATTCAGGGTCGCGCCCTTCTCCCCAAAAGGCACACAGAACATATGATAGCAAAATCATGACAAGAGAACTTGATCGTCTCGGCGTGCACCACCACCCATCGACTTCCGCATCTGCCTCGGCGACATCGGCATCTGCTTCTGGCACTACTCTGACTCCAACCATACCGGAACTAAAACCATCGCCTTCTTTGAGCTCCAGCACGAATGTTCCCGTTGATACTCCATGGGCCATCCTACACGTGCATGTGCTTCCCCTATTTAATGGAGAACCTCTCAAAATACCTATCGAGGACTTGAATGCCCACGTACGGGAGCATATTCAGACTGTCGTCTCGGTAGGCGTTCCGGTAATTCTCTATTTTCATTCATCTGAGAGTGAGTCCAAGTCCCCCTCGAAGGCGCTGGCTAGCTTGGAGTCATCTCTGGTGGACTTAATCAGCAGAGGAATGCAAAACCTGAATGCGAAGCTTTCTGGAATCGATGATGAAAAGCTTATAACACGATTGGTCGAGATCTGGAATTTCTTCTGGGTCAATGTACTTCCATATATTGAAGGGGTATGTTCATTATTTGTAACTGAGTAGCACGTAGTTTGACAAACCAATTGCAGGTATTTTTGCCGTTGCAAACGGAGGCTTTGTTAATTTCGCTTAGTCGCGGTGTGAAAGCTGGGCATCGCAGAGGCTCATCGTCCTCTGGAATAGATCTGCCACTCTCTGACTACCGAATAGACGCACGACAGCTATGCCTAATTGCTTTCCGCGACGCAATCATATTGCCACGTTACGAGAAATTGACGTTATTGCTTTCTGAAGGGTTAAGTAGGACAAATGACACAGAGGGTGACCCCGGGGAGAACTGGCAGTGGGCCCGTATCCAGCAAATGTCAGTGTTACTCATTGAATGGTGCCAATACTGAATTTCCGTTATCATGAAAGGTTACTAGTCTTAGGGTCAAATTCTAGGACCTCAAGTGGCGATCTTCCTCGTGGGGAACAGGCTACGAATCAGCTTTTGGTCTTCTTCCGTCGTTCACTACCCCCATGCCACCTCCGAGACAAAAATTCTGATGGCTTCATTGGGACGAAGAACAGGTTCCCGGAGCGGCCTACCGGCTTTTCAGGTGCTGCTGGCGATAGACGGGGGCGAATTGATTTCAGCTCACTCAGGGGAAACAAGCGCGGGTCGCCTACGGCAAACTACCCCGAAATCAGTCAAGGTGGTACCCATCAATGGGCACCTCATAGACGGATGCAGACGTCCAATTCGGATGACGATGACAGTGATCTTGGCGTCCCTCTCGGCAGTGCAACTCCCACACTGACCAGCTCAAGAAACTATGTGAATCGCTATTCTCGGCAGAGGCTCTACACATCCTCTCCTGAGCGGGCAGAGCCTGGCCATGTCAATCACCAGCAGAAAAGCACCGGAAAAGAAGCGGACGAACCACGAGGGGTGGATGATTCTGATGAGGACGAAGATTATGGGCAAGTCGTGGTAATTCATCGTTTTCTTAAAGGATCGTCATCTTGCGCAACTGACACTCTATTCCAGCGACATCTATGACGGGCTTGGATCCACGCTGGAATATTTATCACTACAAATGTCGGTACATATGAGATAGTCAATGGTAGGCAGGTGACCAGCCTCTCTTTAACGAGTCAATGGGACGGATACATGGACTATAACGCTAGTCGGTGGTCCGTGTCTCTATGACAGCTTGTGGGGTTGACTTGATCGTGTGTTTCCTGTAAGGAGACTTCTTGTATAGCTCTAATGCCTTGGGTAGAAGCCTTTGTATATTCTGAATGTGTCAAATGAGCACACCAAACATAGTTTGTGAAACTGATAGAAACACCTTCTGTCGTTGCAGGGAAGTGGGATGGGTCCGAAGCAACGTCATTCGGTCCTGTATTGATATCGATTCTCCAGCAGCAGCCGCATCTTCCCTAAGAAAATCATCGGTACGAAAGATCAAGCAGCGTTCTGATTTGCACCAACTCTACCGCAGCCATGACCTCCCACAGATCAAGCGCACCTCTTGGATCGTAGCCTGCATTGGCCATGAACTATACAGAAGTCAGGCAAGGAACAGTCAACTTTGAAACCAAACCCACTTCGAGACCTAAAGAATCTGCCTCCTCTTCCAGTTTCCGTGAGTACGCGCGTTCAGCTAAGTAATCATTCATTATGTTAAAAATTGAAGCTGCTGCATCATTGATCCTGAAAATTATCCGGTTATTGGAAGGGATGAGTCGGTATCAGGCCAGAAACACTCACATGGGGAAGGACATGGTGAATACATAGGAGATCCCTCGTAAAATGTCGAATACGATCGTAGCTACGTTGATAAACTGACTCGAATGATTATGTAAATGATCTATTTAATCATTTCATGATGTTTCCTGCTCACTCCAGCCTAGAATGAGAAACGTATGAATAACAGTCAAGAAACGGAGCGTAAGGGACGTACATTCTCAACGGCATGGCGCTGAACCACGTGGCTCACCTCGTGCGCCAACACAGCAGATATCAGCGTATCGTCCTCGAGAAGATCTATGAGTCCGGTGTAGACGACAAGCTCCCTGGTAGGAAGCGCGAAAGCATTGATTCTGGGCTACCGACATATAGTCATCATCGAATCCACCAAATTACCAGACCTAATTACCAGATCCACGACATATATCTTCCACTCTGAGGAATCGAAAACCTTCGCAGGATTGGAACTTTCAGGCAAGAAGGGTAACGAGGCACTGCACACAGCCTTTGCACTAGGGGGATACTCTGTATGCAATCGAAGATTCATCTCATAGGCGGCGGACGCCTGTAAGGGGCTACTGGTGTAGCGATCTGCTGCAGTAACGATGCGACTTGCTGGATCCGGTTCTTCCAGAGCTGTCACGATCCGTTCTGTTATTCGCTTTATCTAGAACATGTTAGAAAATAGGAGAAAGGAATTCTTCAGATGGCCCATGAGTGTTCACCTGTTGGACTCTTGGGTCGTCTTCTCCCAACAGTAGAGGACCATCCGCCCTAAGAAACTCTTCAAAGCTGATGAAGAGAAATAAGCGGTCGATTGGCGCTTGTGCCTAGTGGTACAGACCGATGACGAGCCCACTCTATCTCCTCGCGATGTGTCATCAAAAGCAATCTCCATCGTTGTGTATGCGGGGACTGGTCAAGGGCAAGGGCGACAACGATGCATATAGCAAAAATCTAGAACAAATACTCCTTTAGCGTCCATCCCGGATTCGTCATAAACCCTTATTTTACTGGTATTTGCAGCAATGTAAGGCTCGTTCGAGGGTCTGGGGATATTACATCAGACGAAGGTGGCAAGCGGAGGCTTGAGGACAAACATTTCTTATGCAGCCTAAAATAGAAAGCTTGGCTGAGTGTAGGATGTATATTTTCAGCCAAAAGTCATGCTGACCTGTAGCGATACACAAAGGGGAGGACGATTAGGCATATTCGTGTCAAGTTCAACAGTTGTGCCTTGAGTGCAGGGAAAGCGACGAAGAAGACGTCCCTCTGGGAAGGAGATGAAAAGAAAGGGCGCCTAAAGTGGGCCGCGGATGCTGGACGATTCAAAACCGACATTCGGTTGCTGGATGGCTTTAAGTTCCAAGGATGGAAACTCCGCGATACCAAGCTCAGTGGAGCAGAAGGCGTGGTTTTGCACAGCTTGCTACAAGAGCGATTGGTCCCACGCATTAATGCCTTCCGCGCTATCATGGCGAGGATTGAGATGTCCTGAGATTGCTTGAGGGCTCAGCTGCCTTGGACCGTCATGGGTAGACATGTGATGTGAACTCAAAACTTGTTGGCCGGATTGACGGTCATTGTCTCAGCGAGCGGCCGGCTGCGTTCCATTGCACCACTTGGGATGGAACTAAGTCGCGTTCATTTGTGTGCCTCATTAACATCGCTGCAACGTTGGCGTCCCAAGAAGAAAGTCTCTTTCTCTCACACGGTGCAACATTCACGTGGTTTCACAGTTCTGGCGCTAGAGAGCTCTGCAGATGACACATGTGCTGCTGTTGTGACCTCCGATCGTCGGATACTTTCGAATGTGGTTATGCGCCAGCATTCGGTGTAGGCGTCATGTGGGATTAGATGAAAGTGTCTTTGCACTGATACGATCCACTTAGCCATGAGCAGTGGGGGGGCATTCATCCCGCCAAGGCAATTCTTCACCATCAAGACAATATGGCCAGTATGCTCAACATTCCCCCGTATGTATTGGAGTTAATTTGGGAAGCTTGATAGCCTCTCGCCGTGAAGGACGCCCTCAAAGAAGCGAAGGTCACCATGACTTCAATAGATGGGGTTGCATTTACCCGCGGGCCCGGGATGCCTGGATGCTTGGGCGTTGGAATGAACGCCGCAAAGACATTGGCATCGTCGCTGAATAAGCCGCTTGTCGGTGTGCATCATATGGTGAGATATATTCAATCCCACGTTAAAGCTGTGCGATGCTATCCACAAACCAAAGCAAGCTCACGCCTTGACACCAATGCTCACGTCAAGCCAAGCTCCAGAATTTCCATTCTTGGCTCTAATGATCAGTGGCGGACATACCATGATATTGCTCGCGTCTTCGGAGACTTCATTTGAGCTACTGGCAAATACGGCTGATGTGAGCATTGGGTATGGCATTTCGGTCCGGTAATACTCGGGGATCTTCTCATTTGACCATCCAAGAAACGCTTTCGACAAGGTCTCGCGCGAGCTCGGCCTCCCGTGGACCGATGCAGCACATCGCAATGTTGTTGGTGCTGGTCCAATGCTGGAAAAAGTGGCCGAAGAGCACGCATCCATTTCGTCTTGCGATACTCCCGCATTTCCTGTCCCAATGCGTGGACGACTCGCGTTCTCATATGGGGGCTTGATGTCTTCCGTCCAAAGACACGTTGCCAACCTGAAGGGTAATGGACCATTAAGACGTGATATACAATCATCAATTGCGTACTCGTTTCAGGTAGCGGCAATAGACCAGTTGAAGGAGAAGCTCTCACTTGCCCTTGATCTTTGTCGTCGACGAAGTACTACAATAACGACCGTTGTGATCAGTGGTGGTGTCGCCAGTAACAAATATCTTCGATCGCGGTCAGTTCCTACTTATATTGTTTGGGCGGAGCTAATGTGTGTCCAGACTTGAAAACTTTTTGGGACACCGGCAGCTTGCTGTGCATTATCCGCCGCCTTCCTTATGCACAGGTCAGTACGATCGGCCATTGGGCACCCTCAGATCTTCACGTTCTTACTTAAATTCAGATAATGCAGCAATGATAGGGTGGGCCAGCATGCAGAGGTTTCTTCTTGGGGACTGTGATCCCTACACCATTCGGTTAAAACCAGCTTGGCCCATCACGGAGCTCCAGGGATCGCATTGAATAGATAGTTCGGTGGATCACTCAGACGCACAGAAGCAAGTCATATTGTAAATATTTTTCACTTCTAGAGATGGTTTGAAGGATTGAAGGAGATGCACAATCATTGGACTGGCATTTCAAACGCATGCCGCTTCATTGGCAGCCTGATGCACATTCCTCCGCCAGCTTCAACACGTCTTCCGCGATCCCCCAACTCGCCTTGATTTTCGAGACTCAGGACTCTACCCTGTCTGAGCAGTAAGACAACTCACCTGGAACCCTGCGGGCCCGATTCCATAGGCATGAATAATATTCACTTCTCTTGAGGCAGCAAACTCGTTGAGGTTGTTTCCTCGAGGTTTGAATGGTTGCGGCTGGAGAGGAACCTGGATTGTCTCCAACTCTAGTCGGGCTCCGCCCTTACGTGCGGGTCGGAGCCCAACGTTCACCTTGACAATCGGGATCGATGCAGGATCCGGGGGAGATATTGAGTTTGAGCTATGAGTATGTGCAAGAAACGGGTCCAGAGCGAGACAATCTTTAACGATACGCTCTGTATCAGATTGGGAGGAAGACACGTTCCAATCGTCTTTTCCGTATGTACCACCTGCCCACATGTTCAGCTGACTGAGACACGTTCGGCTCCTAAGCCTGGCTCCAATAACTGACCTAGAATGACTTGCCCACCTGGACGAGGTATTATATATGACACGTTCCCCTCCCAGTTGGTGCTCCTGGTGTGAAACTGTTGGTTGTGATTCAAATGTGCGAGGTGATTCTTCACTCACAGTGTTTTCTTATAGTGAGGTGCCCATATAAGGACCGTTTGGCCTCTAATTGGGAACGCGGCTTCATCCTCAACACCACGTAAAGTCCTTGCCCCTAGACCGGTGGCATTCACTACTATACTTGCCAGCCCTTTATCAGTGTATGGGTGAAGGAATGGCTCCTCAATGGACTGAATCGTGGCGCGGGTCAAATTCACTCCCAATGACTCGAGTCGGGATTGCAGCCATTTGATATATTTGGGTGCATCAATAGACCAGGTTGTGTACGCGATGCCATGAGTAACTCCAGGTGGGAGCTCATTTGGAAACATCTCCCTATACTATTGGCCTCTGAGCATCAGGAAGTTTGGGTACTGTCGAAAACAGACGAACACACGTTTGGAGTAAGGTCCTTGGACCAAAGGGGAGGTGGTGGAGTTTCAGACCGGAAGTACTCCTCCGCATCTAGTTTCTGCGGTTATGATTCAACGGGGATACGTGGCTTTTCATTTGTCATAGAAGACAGTCGTACCATGGCTACTCCACTCGGTATGAGTGACCATATTTTCTTGTACGCATGTGTTTCCCAGCGACACTGCCTTTCGTCCTCTCCTGTTGGGAAAGAATGCCAGTTGGCCCCAGCCCAAGGACTGGCAAACTGCTGAGAGTCCTCATCTGATGGAAGGTCTCGCGCGATGATGTCCACGTTGAAGCCATTTTCTGCCAATCGCAGAGCACAGGTCAACCCTATAACTGTGATGTATGTTCATGACCAATGTGATGATTCATGTTAATTCCCTACGAGGTGCCTACCTCCGGCTCCGACCACTGTAACACGACCTCTCGGAGGACTCATTCTCAATTACAGTTGAAGAAGACGCCCTGAGATTGCGGTTGTTGGCTGGAGATGACAAGGTGGGAACATCAGGAATCCTCCGAGGTCGATCCTCGTGATTGAGATCACCCGATTTGCTTAATCAACAGGATCAGTGCATCGGCTCGGTTTCAACCAAGTGTGTGTATTTTTCGGAATTCTTGTAATATTGCAATATTATGTGCAAAGGTATAGATACCACCTTGGACAACCACTATGTGGGCCTTTATAGGGGGGACCTCAGGACGTTTGCATGGGGCCTAAAAGGCCTTTTTCACTATAAACATCCTAGGACATCCTGGCCATTCAGTTTCATTCATTTGTTGCAAACGTCCTCAGATGTCCTAATTCAGTTTGATTCAATGGTTGCAAATTGTCCCGGAATGCCATACTCGTCCATCCCATGGTCTGTGCGCATGCTGACCACTGTCTAGAGGGATGTCAACACTGTTTCCCACGGTCTGAACACACTTTACATAGTTGAATAGCCCCTTTGAATAGCTTCCAGAATATATATTTTGAGACTGAATTGACCAATAAATTATTGAGAAAAACGCAAAATACTTTTTTGGACACGAGTCTTTTGATGGTGGCTGTCCAACTTATTTAATGTCTGTGCACAATACTGGTCACTGTCTGAAGGAGTGTCAGCACTGTTTCCCACGGCCCCAACACACTTTACACAGATAGATAGCCCCTTTGAATAGTGGGGGTCGGCAATTCAGGTTGACAACCGTCCACCCACCTGTGGCTGTGCTGTCTATCGCGAATAAAGCTGGGAACGGCAGGACATTTGACTCTCTACACAACAGATATAGAACTCAAGTGATTGCAAAATAGTG
>QLPJ01000253.1:436-11358 GCA_003314235.1 Cantharellus cinnabarinus
AGGTGTGTTTAGGCGCCATAAGCACTTCCGAATCAGATGTTGAGATTTATAGTTGTGGGTTGTGTTGTAAAACACACCTCATGCACTTAAAAAAGTGTGAGGTCTTTGGGGTTGCTCAGCACACAAAGCCGTAAGTGATACAAGATGATGTATTTTATGGTGGTGTGTAAGCGGTTACCCGGAGGTTCCCGCTTGTCCACGTGACTATATGTATCTAGTTTACATGTGACTCGGGGTTCGGGGCTATTGCCCTGACACTCCACCTTCCTCAAGCCGTTGAAAGAGGGCTCGCGGCTCTCTATGCCAACTAAGCTCGTGGGGCCAAACTCTCCAAAACTCCTACTTCTTGACTAGACTTTGCTTGACTCTCGATCCTTAACTCTGCAGTGGGTTCTCCGGGATTTCCGCAAGGTCCGGGCTCAGTGTCCACTACTCACTCGTTGTGAGCTAGATCACTGCCCTTATTCCTACTGTTGGAATTCCACACACTCACACCCTCTCTAGCACGTCCTAGCACCTTAGAGAAAATTGGGGGAGGGGAGAACTTCTTTTCAAAAATCCGGTATGTACAGGATTATAAGGAATAATTATTTTTAGAAACAATAGATGGGGAATATTGGTACCATATGGCACCTGGATACCTTATTAGGCGAAATAATAAAAAAGGGTAACAGTACCAATAAGAGAATATCAATCAATATCTGAAATGATGGCAAAATATGAAAATAAAAGAAAATAAGCGATTTCTCAACGGATTTACGGAATTATGAGCCGAAATTGAAAATGAAGCCGGATATAACTCTCACGCAGCCAATGAGCATTTTTACCAATTTATTAGACGCCGTGGGAACGAGTGAGGCTGGAATTCTGGGTTGCTGCTTGAGATTCCCACGCCCGCACATGCTCGTGACCTGCTGTGCCTAACTTCTCCAACACGGAACTCCGTCAAATCTCCACTGATTGGGACGTTCTTGGTATCGTCAGAATCGTACGAATTAGGACTATTTTTAGGTACCAAATTTGTATCGAGTTGTCGCGTGAATGGAAGTGGTTTCTGAATGTTGGAAGCGGGTATCTGAGCCGGCTCTGTGCGTGGGCGATTATCCTGCCTACACCGTCCCTGACAGTAAGCAGTTACCCGGAGGTTCCTGCTTGCCCACGTGACTATATGTATCTAATTTACATGTGGCTTGGGGTTCAGGGCTATTGCCCTGACAAATACATAGTCAGGAGATTGTTTCACATCAACTTGTCAATGTCACACTTCTTGATTACGACTACCTCATCACGAAGAACAAACTTGAGGAGGATGATGATGTTGCTGACTTTGTGACCCCAGTGACTGAGTTTTCTGTCGAAGCCTTTGCAGATGCAAACGTGACGACTTTAAGGAAAGGTGACATTGTCCAATTTGAGCAGAAGGGTTACTACATTCTCGATTCTACCACCACATCGATGGATGGAAATGGAGAAGGGCGCTTCAACTTTATCAACATTCCTGATGGCAGGGCTGCTGGAGTCACCAGCAAGGCAACTCCTGGCATTGCAGCACCTTTGGAGAAGAAAGTAGTGACTGCTGGAGGATGGGGTAAAGACGCGCAGTTGAAATCGAAAGCTACAAAGGCTCCCTCCATGATGGGTAATGATCGTATCATTTTATCAGATGGAGATAGGGGTTTCCCCATACCGGTCACTACAAGTATGTACGATGTGCCTATACTTGCTGGAGCTATCGATCCCAAGGCAGACACGAAGATGTATGAAGTAGATAACGTGTATCATCCCAAGTCATGAAAAGTTCTTTTGAAGTTGGAATTTGATTACTATTGTTTGATAACACATCCCTAGTTGAAGTGACTGTTCCAATAGCAGGACTTGCGCAACCGGCAAACTCGTTCCCATGCTTATGTCAGCAGCTGTTAGGCACATATAAAAACCGCTAAAGTCCGGTTTTTTTTTTTCTTCTTTCAATCAGACACAACAAACAGTTCCTACAAGTTGGCCCCACTTTTCCATAAGTACATTACTGACTTGCAGAGATTCATGCCATGGAGAGTATTCTTTTATGTGGATTGTCCAGTTTTTTATACATAATGTCGACATGTGAATGTGCTATCGTTCTGATTGTGATACAATCATGTTGATGTTGGGCCCTCATACATTTCCCTCTTCTAAAAGGTTGGGAAATAGTGGATTCTTCGCTATTCAAATGCAATATCTTCTTTCCGGTGACTGTTGGGGGGGGGGAGGGGGATTGTGTGATGTGTGTTAGGCTAGCACTCATGCGAGGTTGAAGTGACAGAATTTTTTTTTTTTCAATTGGGGATGACCCAGCCTGAGCCAACTCTCCCCAATGGCCCATACGAATGTCCCTGAGTTTTGTCATCTCACTGTTGGCAATGAAATTAATCTCTCCCAAACCATGTGTCAAGCCCCCCATCGACACGTAACCAAGGCCTGCGTCCATGCAACACAGTCACTCATTGATCAGAGTGTCATATCTCTGAGCCCGGGATAAGGAAATGTGATTGCTATTGTACAGCAGGAGTATAAACACAAGCTGACTGATTCATTGCTGTGTTCCCCCCACTGCTTAGCGAGAAGGAGAGGTCAATCTAATTGTTTTGATAAAGGACTTACAGCTGTACAATGAAAAAATCCATTTGTATTAGCTGCCACAGGTGACAAAGGACCGATGACCGATGACGACAACAGCAACAACAAAATCATCATCCTAGGAAATTCGTTACCTACTCAGCTCATATCTCCCACTTCTCTATATACAGGCAACGTCAACATCGCTAGTACACGAGCAATTTCCTTCTTAATCCCTCAGTTAGGCAGGACTCCATCCCCTCTATGACTTTATAATATTATATAGTACATAAGATTCCTCAAACATTCCATGTTCCAATGTTCTGATTGAAGACTTGCCCTGCTTTTCCAACCATTCATATTATTCCCCCGCGCCAGCGAGGATTTCTGTCAGCTCCATATCCACGTTTGTCATCAACGTACATGACCTCTGCAAATTCGATCGTGTTTGAGAGTCTCGATTTGTCCTCATGTTTATCTCCTTCATGTACCAGCGGAAGAGCATGTGCTCACTTCTCCGCAAGGTGAAGTTGGTCTGTCATTGACAGGATCCTCTCTCTACTGAACGGACGAATCTGAAGCTGGCCTTAACTTGCTGAGAGTAGTACTGTTCTTCCAAAGCTGTCCTCATGTGCAATACCATGATGAGGTAACCGATCCATATGCTCGGTTGTGCAATCGCCTCGTGAAATTGAAGTGCCACACAATTAACAGTCATGCACTATAGCCACATTTAGTCAGAGTAGTTGCAGGTGCTAAAACAGTTATATATATATTAGGGGTGTTCACAGTAGCGAAAAGTACAAGAAAAGACACCCACAAGAGTTGCCAAAAGTTGGACTTTCCTAGCGACTTTTGAGCTTGACTTTTGACCTCTTTTGATCCACTTTTGAGGTCATTCACAGTTGCATGCAAAAAAAGTGTGTCAAAACAGCCTCTCCAGTCACGAAGGATTTGAATGGATTACATAATGTTCACTCCACATGCCCATTCTTAGTGAACATGAGCGCTTAATCTGTGCTGCTCTCAAGCATGCATCCAGCCTCCAAGCCCAGTACCGACATCAACGATGCAGTCTTCTCCACAACCTTCACTCTATCGATGAGCTGAGTGATCTATCCATTTCCGATTTTGACACTGATGACGACTCCGAGTCCGAAACCTCATCTGACACTGATAGCACAAGTACAAGTTCCAGCAGCAGCAGCAGCAGTAGCACCTCATCCTCCGAGTCCACTGGTAGCACTATAGAATTGCTATCTCATTCATCTATCCTTTCATCCCACTCAACCTATGAAGACCTTGTTGAAACCTACACAAGGCCCCGTTGTAGGCGGGATAATCACCCACACGCAGACCCGGCTCGGATATCCATTTTCACCATGCAAGAATCATCTTCATTCGTTCCATAAATCGATACAAACTTGGTACCTAAAAATACTCCTAATTCCTACGAATCCGTCGATGTCAAGATCATCCCACTCAGTGGAGATTTGGTGGAGTTAAGTGTTGGGGAGGTTAGCCACGGCACGGGTCACGGGATCTGGTCATGTGCGGGCGTGGGAAGTTCAATTTAGCCAAGCGGGAAGTCAGAAAAGCATGCTTCACACATTCCCAAGGCATCAAATAAATTGGGAAAAATGTTCTTTAGCCGCGTAAAGGTTATTCCCAGCCAAATTTCCAGTTTCGGGTACTAATTTTGTGAAATCATTGATAAATTCCCGATTTTCCTCATATTTTCACATTTTTACCATCATTTTGATATATTGGATGATATTCTTTTATTCTTTTGATGTCCTTTTCAAATATTTCGCTTACGATGGGGTCCAGGAGCCATATGGCGCCAATATTTCCCATCAATCATTTCTAAAAAAATGTTTATTCTTTATAATCCTGTACATACCGGGATTGAAAATCAAGTTCTCCCCTCCCCCATTTTCTCTAAGGCGCTAGGATGCGTCTGAGTTAGTGTGAGTGTGTCAGAAATTCCAACAGTAGGAGTAAGGGCAGTCATCTAGCCCACAAAGAGTGGGTAGTGGATACTGAGCCCGGACCTTGCGGAATTTCCGGAGAATTTCCCGGAGTTTTAGGATCGAGGCCAGTGGAGAAAAGGGTTTTTGTGGAGAGTTTCCCCCACAAGCTTGGTTGGCGCTGAGAGCCGCTAGCTCTCTTGCACCGTCACTCCCATGTTCAAGCCATCCGACATGTCTGGCAGTTTCTTTACAATGTTGTTACCACTATAGTCCTCTTCCTGCATTCAGTTCCCAAGTGCAGCCAGCTTTCCTTTGTACTTCTGTGTTACAAAGAGGACAATGCACGGCGCTTCTGCCACAACCTACATGTCTCACCTCATTCCTTTGATGTTCTTCTATCTCTTATCCGAGAACATCCAATATTTTACAACAGCTCTAATGTGGAACAAGCCCCCATATCACACCAGCTTGTGATAACTCTTTACTGCTTTGGTAAATTTGGGAACGGCGTATCAGTTGAAGCTGTCGCACAATGGGCAGGCTGCAGTGCTGGAGCAGTCATTAATTCTACAAGACGGATAATTGCGGCATTCCTCCCTCTTCATGACCAAGCAATCTGCTGGCCAAGTGCATCGGAGAAGCGGGAAGCTTCTGATTGGGTGGAACAAGTCTCATGCCCTGCTTGGAGACCAGGATTTTGTATGGTGGATGGCACACTAATTCCACTCCATGCAAAGCCAGGACATTATGGCGAACAATTCTTTGACTGCAAATCCAATTACTCCCTTAGCCTAACGGTATGCCATTCCATTTTCACAAAGCTTTGACTCATCTGCTTTTAGTTAGTGACACTTCCAAATCTATGCATAATTGACTATGTTCTTGGCCCACCAGGGAGTGTCCATGACTCCACAGCCTTTAAAGAGTCATGTGCTTATAAGGTGTTAGAACGGGCAGATACAGACGACTCCGGAGTGGAATCGGAGACTTAGTGTGGAGGGACCTTGGCCTCAGCGACTCAAGCAGAGCACTGTGCCATTGCTGTTTGTCCATTTGGTCCTTAATTTCACAGTAGGTGAGCAGGAAGTCTCTAGGGGGCATTTCAGGTTGATTTCAGACTGAACCAAAATGAGTATGTACAAGCGCCGATATATAATGGAGGGGGCAAAAGCACAAGGAAACAAAGGGAGACCGAATCGGAACGAAGACGTCCGAACGGGAACAAAGGGTAGAAGAAGCAGAGCGGTACCGAAGGTCATAAGGCAGGACCTGTGATACGTCTGAAAGGAGGTAGGGAGGGCAAGGCCCAGAGGGGCAGGAGGATGAGGAGAAGTGGGGGTGATGACTAACTGGCTAGAATGGGAAGAAGCAGTAGTCCAAATAGGGATGAGGGGTAAATGCGAGAGATACATTACAAGCGGCGAAAGTGCTGAAGGGGATCTGCGAAGCTCGGGGTTTGCGGAGCTTACGGAGGTTATGGAGGTGGGGTTGAAAGTCCAAAGGATATTGGCAATGGTGTTTACGTAGTATGAGGTCACCAATGCAATGGACTAAGACCGAGGTGGAGTCAAAGTCCGAGGTAGGGACTATGATGGAGGCTCGGAGCAAAGGTACGAGCGGTGTCCGAGTACGAAGTATGGGACAGCGGTGGAAGGTCGTAACTTGGCGGAAGGGTGGCAGAAGAGTACCAGAGGGAGGAGAGAGGTGAAAGGTAAGGGAGGAGGAGTGGCGGAAAGGAGAGTTGTCAGGTCTGAAGGTGGGTATCGGAGCAGATGGGGGAAGCGTAGGAGGATGACGGGAGGGTGGAGGTTGGGTGGAGGAGGAGCGAGAAGGGTGGTGTTCGGTCCGAGGTGAGTATCAGAGCGGACAGAGATAGGGGAGGAGAGGGAAGGAGGTGTGTTGCCAGGACCGAAGGTGAGTATCGGAACGGCAGCGGTAGGGGATGACTCCGGAGGTGAAGAGGGTGGAGGTCCGGAAGTCTGATCAGGGTCGGGTATGCACAGATATGACATAAGGAATCTGACCAATTGTTCCAAGATGGTGAGTGGCTATGGGGGGACTCTGCTTATGGTTTGACACCATGGTGCATGGTACCATACAAGAAGCCACAATCTCTTATACCAGCTAACCGACAGTTCAACTACCATCTTTCTGCTGTAAGTCTAAATATTCAACTGATTGTCAGGGACGGCTCAAGGGAGGCAGAGGTAGCGGCGTAGCGCTTGGCGCTAGCGGCTCGGACGGTGGCAGGGTGGTAAGACCATATAGTGGGCAGCCCTCACTCGGGCTTATGTCCCTGTGTGGCTTCTTAGGCTGAAGCAGGAAATGTATTGTTATTAGGGTGGGAAGCTAGACTAAACTAGGGTACTTGCCTGAAGCGGGAAATGAGAAGAAGGTTACTTCTTCGGTCCTGCTTCGGCTTAGTTTATATACATGTGTGAGTGGGTCACGTGGAAGTGCCATGTCACCTTCGGATGAAGCCAGGTTACCGCGGGTGGCTCTGTGGTTGATCCCAAGTGTTGGAGGGGAAATACAAGTAGGAGTGCATGGCGTGTCTGGCATTGCGGTGCCCCTATGGGGTGCTCAGCGTCGGGTGCATCCATGCTACAAGTGTAGGAAAGAAAAAGAGAGGTCGTCTGTATAAAGATAGAAAAGGAGAAGAAGGAAAGAAGAGAGAATGAGAGGGTGAGACAAAAGGAAAGGAGGTGGCGGTGGCAGCGGCGGCATGCCCTGACACTGATCCTCCCCTAGTGACTGATAATTGTCAATTCAGGTCCATATCCAGTCAGAGCATGCAGTAGGTTTCCTTAAAGGCCGATTCCAATCTCTTCAGGGGCTCTGTCAACAAATCAATAGTGTGCGCGACTACAAACTTGCTCTTGAATGGGTCCATGCCTGCCTTATCATTCACTCATTGGTAGCACATGAAGAGAACTTTGAGTCTGATGAGGATTTCTTGTGGTGGGTTGAAGATGGGTTGCATGGTTGTGATGAGAGGGAAGATGATGAAGAAGTTGAAGGGTTTATTTGGGTGCCAACAGAACTGCAGATAGCAGGAGAAACAGAAGGTCAGCAGAAGTGCTGACATGTTCAAGAGGCTTTATTTTATCAGGTGTATGGACAACACTGAAAGCCATAGTACTAAATAGAAAAAAAGAGTGTGCAACTAGAATTGATTAGGTGCCAAGTCAAGTCCAAGGAGGTTTTCACCAAGCTCTATTTGTGGTGTGGCAAGTAATGTTGGGGGTGTGAGTGGAAATCCAGTTGGCATGAAAGGGTTCTGCTGTGCCTCTTGCGACTCCAACTACCGCTGTGCCTGGTGCACATCCAATTGCTGCTGTTGCTGCAGCTCTAGTTGGTGGATTTGTAACTTGAGCATTCTGTGTTCATGCTTATTTGCCTCACACTGTCTATGTGTAGCAATGTGTGCCATGTATTCTGCATGCCACTGGTTTGACTCTCGCTCCGTGAGTTCAGACTCAAATTTGCTTGCTTCATGGAAATCAGCGAGTGAGTCTCGCTTTACCTTGATACCCCGAACCATGGTATGGGCTGAAGATGTGCCTGGTGTCATAGATCTTGAGGTTGGTGTAATAGGAGCGGGGAGCTGCAAGTGCTGGGGTGCAAACCTTGGGTCAACCTTAGGTTTGGTGTCAACACTCTGCAGCTGCTCGTCGAGTAAGGTAGTATGGGGTGATGGAAGTGGGGGGGGGGAAGATGAAATCGGGAGTAGCGACACACTATTCTAATATCTTGGAGTCAGTAACTATTAACCGGTTTCATCCTTCCTTTACATACCAAGTCCATGCCATCTTCCAACACCTCAGCCAGAGTTGCATCCTGAGACTCCAGTACATTTGTATCCATAGTAGGCGAGGCTGAAGAAAGGTTTTCGGACCCTTGGGCTTGTCCCACAGTTGAATTTGAGATCAAGTCAATGGAATGTTTTGGAAGTGTGGACCAAATTTCATCCAAATCATCAAACCAAGGGAACCTTGAGTGTATCTCTGCTAATATTTAGGAATATTAGTGCATGAACATATGAGGAAATTTCTACATACCCATTTTATTTGCATGGATTTCTTCAATTTCCTCATCTGTCTTAACACCCTGGCCTGTTTCCTTCAGGAACTTAAGGTACTTGTTGTACTGTGTTTCAAGCCTGTCGGATGAAGGTTGATGATTGGATTTGCATGCTCAAAATACAATGCACCAACTGATCCGCCCTTGAATTGCAGTGGTATAGTGGGCTAAGTCCTTGATGTAAAAAGCATGTTCAGGCTCGTCATCCTGATCCCAAATAGACTTGGCAATGATAGCCCAGTAGTCCTTCTTCTTCTCACCAGTAGAAACCTAAAAAAAAAGAATCAAGTAAAAGTATGGACACCAAACTGGAACATAAATCAGTCAGACCCTTGACCAGCTCTCTGCCTTTGCTGTCTGGGAAGAATCTCCACATAGTTTGAGACGCACAGATGGGTTTTCAAGCAAGTAGGATACCAGCCGATCCATCCATGCGGGGTTGGCAAGCCACTGGATGCAGCATGTGGTGGGGGTACTGATCTCCTCAGTTTTTAGACCAGTAGACCGGTTAGCACGCTTATTTGGTGTGGGTACCACTGTTGAAGGAGCTGCACGCTTGCGTTGCATTGCAGCTACCCAATCGGGTGAGGAAGAAACTGTACAGTATAGGATAGTAGTACATGTGACTCAGCACGGGGTTTAATCAGCTTAAGGCCGAGTTTTGGAACCTGTTTTTAAACCAGTTTTGGTGCTCTTGCAGCCCCAAGACAAAAGTGAGTCTTGTGACTGACTTGTCACAAGTTGGTGAGTCTTGCGGCTGACTTGTGACTTTGTCTTTTGATTAACTTTTGGCTGACTTGTGGTACTATAGGGACGTTCACGGCACTCACAACTCAGGCAAAACTAAGTCACAAGAATGCCAAAACTCACCACTCTTGTGCGACAGTTTTCAGAGACTTTTGAGTAAGTTTTGAGTGTAGCAAAAGGGCGTTCACAGCAACAAGTTCAAAACACTGTCATAACAGACCCAGAGAATCAACCTGTAAGTCCGTTGGCCTTGGAGCACGTGTATGTATTATGTAACAACTATGCAGTCCGATGCCAGCAGTCCACGAACGCAAGCGCTTGATCCAGGCTGCACTGAACCATGCTTCTCACCTCCAGACCAGATACCGCCACCACCAGCATCGCCTTTTGTTACAGACAGAGACATCTAGCCAGCTTGACCTCTTATCTCTTAGCAACTCTGAGTCTGACAACAGCTCCGACACCTCATCTGATAGCAGCAGCTCATCATCTGATTCCACTTCCAGTTCCTCCAGCGCTTCCAGTTCCAGCCAAGCTTCCGGCACTCAGGCTACTCCTCCACACCACTCCTTAGCCGACTCTGACTCTGAGTCCAACCAAGCTGAGGTCCGGGCCATCATGCAAAGAAATCACACACGGTCAATGCGCCGCATTCGGTACTTTCTAGCTAGGTTGGCCACTACACGTGTTTTATTTCCACATGAAGTTATCAAGTGTAGCCAGCTAGCGCTTGTGCTGGACTGTTACAAAGCCAATGATCCACAAAGATTTCGGCACAACCTGCGCATCTCACCCCACACGTTCGATTTAATGCTTCGCTTAATTGAAGACCATCCTACCTTCCTGAACAATTCTACAGCAGAACAAGTGCCTGTCTCCTACCAGCTGGCAATTGCATTATACCGCTTTGGTAGGTTTGGTAATGGTGGGTCTGTTGAGGCAGTTTCCCAGTGGGCAGGTTGTAGTGTGGGGACTGTTGTCAAAGCCACACGGCGTGTCATAGCGGCAGTCTTGCCACTTCATGGTCAGGCTATCCATTGGCCAACCACGGAAGAGAAGCAAGAAGCCTCACAATGGGTTGAGTGAGTCTCTTGTCGAGCATGGTGGCCTGGATACTGTATGGTAGATGGTACACTTATCCCCCTTCACGCTAAGCCTGGCCATTATGGGGAACAGTTTTTTGACCGCAAGTCAAATTATTCCCTCAGCCTTGTGGTATGTTCTGCATTTGTAGGTACTGGTCAAGACTGACTTCTAGACTAGTTAATCACGCTGCCCAACCTCCGCATAATCGACTATGTCCTTGGCCCTTGTCAGAAACTGTGTTCGAGGTAATCGCAGGAAGCGGAGCGGAGTACGGCGGTGTGAGTGGTCACTTAGCTAAAGAGCTACTCCGTTGCAAGGTGACGTGGGGTTGGGACTTCGGCTTCAACGACTTGGCCAGAGCGTTGCGCCACGCGTTCTAGGCTGTCCCGTATTTCATGTTAGCGGGAAAGACCTTGCGGTGACGTTGACTTAAGTGGG
>QLPJ01000253.1:14227-28771 GCA_003314235.1 Cantharellus cinnabarinus
CACAGTAGGTGAGCAGGAAGTCTCTAGGGGGCATTTCAGGTCGATTTCGGACTGAACCAAAACGAGTATGTACAAGCGCCAATATATATAATGGAGGGGGCAAAAGCACAAGGAAACAAAGGGAAACCGAATCGGAACAAAGATGTCCGAACGGGAACAAAGGGTAGAAGGAGTGGAGCGGTACCGAAGGTCATAAGGCAGGACCTGTGATATGTCCGAAAGGAGGTAGGGAGGACAAGGCCCAGAGGGGCAGGAGGATGAGGAGAAGTGGGGATGATGACTAACTGGCTAGAATGGGAAGAAGCAGTAGTCCAAATAGGGATGAGGGGTAAATGCGAGAGATACATTACAAGCGGCGAAAGTGCCGAAGGCGATCCGCAAAGCTCAGGGGTTGCGGAGGTTATGGAGGTTACGGAGGCAGGGTTGAAAGTCCGAGGGATATTGGCAATGGTGTTTATGTAGTATGAGGTCACCAATGCAATGGACTAAGACCAAGGTGGAGTCAAAGTCCGAGGTAGGGACTATGATGGAGGCTCGGAGCAAAGGTACGAGCGGTGTCCAAGTACAAAGTATGGGACAGCGGGGAAGGTCGTAACTTGGTGGGAGGGTGGCAGAGGAGTAACAGAGGGAGGAGAGAGGGGAAAGGTAAGGAAGAAGGAGTGGCGGAAAGGAGAGTTGTCAGGTCCGAAGGTGAGTATCGGAGCGGACGGGGGAAGCATAGGAGGGTGACGGGAGGGTGGAGGTGTTGTGAAGGGGGAGCAGAGTAGGAGGAGGAGGAGTAGTAGGAGGGTGGCAAGAGGGGCGGTGTTCGGTCCGAGGTGAGTATCGGAGCGGATGGAGATAGGGTCGGAGAGGAAAGGAGGGGTAGAGGTGGTGTGGGGGGTAGAAGGAGGTGTGTTGCCAGGACCGAAGGTGAGTATCGGGATGGCAGCGGTAGGTTATGACTCCGGAGGTGAAGAGGGTGGAGGTCTGGAAGTTGGGTTGGGGTCGGGTATGCACGGATATGACAGGTGTTTCCCAAAGGAGGAGTGAAGGGCCAAGGCCCAAGGAGGAAGGAAGGAGGATGGGAGTGAGGAATGGCCAGCTGACTGAATAGAAAGGAAGCAGCAGCCCAAATAGGAATGAGGGAGAATAGCAGAATTGAATGGAGCAATGCAATAGTTGCAAGGTCTGAAGTAAGTCCAGAAAGTCCGAACTTGGAAGTTAAACTCCGGAATATTGGCAAAGGTAATTAAGTGGAATGAGCTAACCAATACAATGGGTATATGTAAGTGGAGATGGGGTCAATGTCCAAGGTCAGAGCTAAGACCGGAGGTTCCGGAGACAGAGACATGAACGGGTGTCAGGGCACGGCCTAACTGGCTACCCTGACTCCCTATGCCGGAAGGGTGCTGTCAGACAATCTGGAGTGATCCAAAGAATGCAGGAAATCTCGCTTAACATCCCACTTCTATCTTCCATCCACATGTCACCCCTTTCCCACACCTCACTTATGATTACCCAAATGAATAGTTATCTTTTCATATTGTCATTCTATCAGCTGTTCTTTATCTCATTTGTAGCCACACTCTAGTGGATAGCAGTATCCATGTATATAAGCCCTATCTCCGCTGAAGGTGGCACTTCAGTGTTAACAATGACTAGGATTCTCGGGAACACCTTTATCATCATGAACTGACATGCAGTCCCTGACAACAGGATTCTGAAGTGGAGGCCCGGAGTCAGGAGCATAGGTGTTGCATGCTCATCTGGAAGGTGTCGAGGTTGAGGTTGGACCTGGAATGTTCTGGAGTCAGACCGAAGGTGGTGTCAGAGCCAGAGGTGGGATAACCTCTTGGGAGTCGGCAAGGAGAAGGTGATGGAAGGGAAGTAGGGCTCTTGTCAGGGGACAACTCCCAGGTCCCCATGACCCTCCCCTATGGTCCACAGCCCTGAGGTGTAACCAGCCCTATCCAGGGCACAACCTACTGTGGGTAAGAAGATGAGAAGGAAGCTAACTTCTCATCTTCCCACAGTGGCCACCATATCAGGAAAACTTCCGGGGATACCCGGAAGTCACATGAAGGAGTAGGAACCAGGCCCGGAGCATGTGGCACACAGAGCGTGCACGCATGCGGGAAGCGCAGTGGGTGGAAGTGGGTCCGGACGTGGGTCCGGGTCCGGGCTAGTCAGGGTGTGTGCCCTGACAGCTCTGGAGTCAGTTTCAGAGTTCTGGGAGCCCGGAGTGGAGGTCTGGATTGTATGGATATGACAGATAACAAATGAAAGTAAAATGAGTTAGGAGGGGGCACATATGCAGCCTCCCTTCCTTACAGATGCATTCACAGGAAAACTAAAAGTTCCTGGTGCCAATCTTCTGGATCTCTCTTTATTGTAACTGGTATCCTACATGGACATGCTTTCTGGAACATGTGTGATGCTGTAGGCAGGCACAGCCAGTATGATGCAAACAAACCAAATATTGCGATTTCCCCATCCCAGCACATCCCCACTTCACAAAACACATTACACACATCCTCATATACCATTCCTACCCTTTCATGATTTCTTTCCTGTTTTTTTCAGACACATTCCCAGTCCCCACAGACCAAATTCCCATGCCCACCCAGCAGCATGGCCACACTTGGATTGTATCCCACTTATCTCAGCAACCACTGAACTGATTTGGACAATATTGGTGCCGTTGAAAACACGTCATTTAGGAGTATTAGGGTATGTGATTAGCAGGAGTTGATTGGAAATGGATAGAGTTGGATATTTTTGGTCAGATACCATTTATTGTTTTATTATTTCCTTGATTATTGTTTTCCCTTCCTTTTTCCGATATTGATTGTTGCCCATATAGTCCACCTAAGCACATGGGGCACAGCAGATATTTTCCATCATTTTTATTTCATATATACTTGTACATGAGGATGTATCTACTTTTCCCTCAGGACTAGAAACCACCAAGTTTGCCCCTCACAGTAGGGAGTAGTACAACCTAGAAGATGACCAAGAAGACCTCTAGATTAGTCCTTGCTTTAGTGTCACCCAGAGAGGTGGGGTGAGAGATTGATTAGAGTCGACTATGCACCATACCACACCAGACCATTACCATTACCCATTACCCTTTTCCCTGACCTGCTGGATACCAATCCAGTCCCATCCTTTCCTGTTTGCCTGCTGGGTTAGATCCCTAGCCCACTTACAATGGTTGTGGCAACATGTGCACATACTGTCAGGGCAACTGGCAGGGAACTGTCAGGGCACAGCCACCTGACCCAGCTCCACCTGGCCCAACCTGATCCGGTACCCCACTGTCCACCCCTCCTCACCTCCTCCCCCCTTTTCCTTCCTCTCTCCTCATCCATGCTTCCTCACTTTCTTCCTATCTTTATTTTCTCTTTATTCTACATGGATGACCTTCTTTGTATCAATGTACCATTGACCCATCTGCAGTGTGCCCACCATACACCCAGCCCAGGCACCTCAGGCGACTTCCTGCTGTGCCCAGTATGCGTGCCTGCACCAGATGCCCTTGGGATCTCCCACAGAGACACCTGGGTGGTTATGGCTGTGTGCAAGGGTGACATTGAAAGAGGGTCCATGGCTCTCGATGCTGACTAAGCTCGTGGGGCCAAATTCCCTAAACTCCTACTTTCTTGACTGAACTTTGCTATGCTTGATCCTTAACTCCATGGTGGGTTCTCTGGGATTTCCACAAGGTCCAGGCTCAACAAATCCACTACCCACTTGTTGCAGGCTATATTGTTGCCTTTATTCCTACTGTTGGAATTCCACTCACTCACACCCACTCTAGCACATCCTAACACCTTAGAGATATTTGGGGGAGGGGAGAACTTCTTTTCAAAAATCCAGTATGTACAGGATTATAAGAAATAATTATTTTAGAACTAATAGATGGAAAATATTGGTGCTATATGGCACCTGCATACCTTATTAGGCGAATTAATAAAAAGGGTAACAGTAACAATAAAAGAATATCAATCAATAACTGAAATGATGGCAAAATATGAAAATATATGAAAATAAGCAATATCTCAATGGATTTATGGAATTAAGAGCCTAAATTGGAAATGAAGCCGGAGATAACTCTCACGCAGCTGATAAGCATTTTTACCAATTTATTAGACGCCGTGGGAACGAGTGAGGCAGGAGTTCTGGGTTGCTGCTTGAGATCCCATGCCCACACATGCCCATGCCTAACTTGCCCAACATAGAACTCCATCAATTCTCCACCGATTAGGACGTTCTTGATATTGTCGGAATTGTACGAATTAGCACTACTTTTAGGTACCAAATATGTACTGAGTCATCGCATAGATGGAAGGGGTTTTCTGAATGGTGGAAGCAGGTATCTGAGCTGGCTCTGCACATGGGTGATTATCCCACCTACAACGTGGCACCTGTCATGTGATCTAAGCCACATGTATATAAACGAACCTGAAGTGGGAACCGAAGAAGTAGCCTTCTTCTCAACTTTCCACTTCAGGTAAGTAGTACAGTATTCCTCCTTTAATGACAATACCAACTTTCCACTTCAGTCTAAGTGGCCAGGGGCCACTGTCCTGCATTGGGCCTGTCAGTACACATGCCCATCCACCCCCCGCCAGGCTCTTGGCCCTGGACGCTACACCTGGTGTAGGAGAAATAATATTCAAAGAATAAAACAATGATCTATCAGAATAGTCAACAATCAGGTGACAAGTTCAGATGTTTAACAGATCTCATGATCTTTATGAGACTGGACAGACATTAGAAAATCATTATAAATTATCCACACCCATGTAGCATGAGATTTAATCTACTACAAGCATGCCTAGAACCTGGCATAGGTGTAATATTCAAAGAATATATCCCTAGAACAAGAAAATAGCACATAGACGGCAGAATAAGAAGGAACATTGGGAAAGAAATGTAAGTATCTCGGGAACCAGTAAACTTTTGACTGTAATCTTTTTACCATCTGAAAGGATTGTTTCTAAACTTTATCCACGCCTTTGTTTCATTCTAAAAGCTTCAAAACCGACGGAGATATCGCTCAAACGGCGAAACACCTTATAATTCATATATATTTATTTGCTAATTCTTACAAAAGGTAATGTGACTCAAGGAAAATATATTGGCGCCCGGAAGTCTGGCGGACCAAATACCATATGACAGAGTATTTCCCGGTGCGGGCGGACAGTTTTTGATCGCATCAGAAGAGGAGAAAATGCTAAAAAACCGGATCTTGTATATTTTCCCATGATTCATCAAAACCTTTGATTTTAAGCTCAAATAAATCGGAACAAAGGAATGATTGATGATCTGGATCTCGGATCATAAGCATAAAGTGATTCAGAAGTCCGCGGATCGGTTAATTAATTGGGAAAGCTCTAGAACATTAGTAATGATGCAGCTTCACAAAAAGGGGTGAATTAGAGAACAGTCTAGAAAGTTCCTTTATAGCTGAGTCATTTCTAAAGATAACCGTTCGTAATTAAGGCGGTGTAGAGCATAGCCTTAGCACTACAAGACCCCGCTAAGATCGGCCCAAAAGACAAAGAACTGAATTACTTATTGCTGAGTCATGTCCTAAGTCCATTATTAAGCTTACACAGCCCAAGCCCCTATATCATTCTAGAACTATCTATAATACAAATGTAGCACACATAACTAGTGCGAGGCGTGGGAGTAGAGAGGCCTCTGAAAAGCATAAAAGGCTGCCGCTTCTGCCCCCTCTCAAACCTCGGGTAGAAATATAAGTTTAATTCTCCTCACCAGTGGTTGGTACATTTGCTCCAAAAGATAAAAGCAAATATTAGTTGTTAGCTCATATAAAACTAACACATCACTCTAAGCATGAGTTAGGGTCAGTTAGACACAGCTGAACAAAAGTATCATAGTGAGAATTAGTGAGAATTTGGTGGAGGGACTTCTTAATTGAATAATCTCTCAGTTATCACACCACAGGAGAAAAGTGAGTGATCCTGAACCTGCTAGATAACTAGCATGCACTCTAAGCGATAGAAAGAGCAGTTTGGTCACTCCTGTATTGAGTAACATTTATTGCAGAATTATTTTATTAGTAGTTTTCCTTCAGTAAATTATCAGGAAAATCATGTCCTACTGAAAAGTGGTAAATCTAGGTGGAATATTGACTAGAAATCATAGTAAAGTCAATATAGAACTTTATCCATAGATGATCTATACGTCAGGTGAGATCGTTGGGGGGTGTTTATTGTTGTTTAGACAGTGAACAATTATATATTTGGCAACCAAAACATGGTCAGTATGCAAATCAGCACAAACTCTAATATCGTTATTGGACGTAGGAAACTGGTGATCCAGCTCCACTCCTTCACTGGGCTCCCTTGACCCTGGACGAGTCCCTGACAGGAACACCCACCCAACCTTGCTCCACCTGGCTCTACTCCACCTGGTGTCCCACTCCCCTTTCCCCTCTTCCCTTTTCTCTCCTTTTTCCCTCTATCACATGGATGACTTTCTTTGTATCAATGTACTGCTGACCCACCTGCAGTGCACTTGTGCAATATGCCCAGTGATGGGTGTGCCAGATGACCTGGTTGTATACCCATCACATGCCCACAGTGAATGCCCTTGGAATCTCCCATGGTGTAAAGACAGCAATGTGTATCCACACATTGTCTGTCCTTCTCTTGGTTGGCATCAAGTGCAACTGTATGTCAGAGTACACCTGTTTCCAGCCTGCTTATGACTGATGACACTACACAGCTGTCAGGGCACACCCGCCTGACCTGGGTCCACCCGGACCCACCCAGCCACACCACACCTGCTCCCCGCTGTCTATCCCCCTCCCCCCTCTTTCCTCCCTCTCCTTCCCCTTTCTTTATTTATTTATTTATTTCTTTCTTCTCATCTTCCTCTTCCTGTTTATTTCTTTCTATCTACACGGACCACCTTCCTTTGTATCGATGTACTATTGACCTGTCTGGCCCACACACCCCGGACGGCTTCCTGCTGTGCCCAGCATGCGCGCATGCAGCAGACGCTCTCAGGATCCCCCACAGGGACACCCAGATGCCTGCAGCTGCCTCCGAGGATGACGTGGCACTCGTCATGTGACTCAAGCCGCATGTACATAAATGTACCTGAAGTGGGAACCGAAGAAGTAACCTTCTTCTCACATTCTCCACTTCAGACTGAGTGGCCAGGGACCACTGTCCCGGATTGGGCCTGCCAGTATGCATGCCCGCTCCACACCCCGCGATGGCTTCAGTGCCGGACATTACCCCCAGGCCCTCTCGACCCCAGATGCATCCCTGACAGAAGTCAGGTCGGGATCGGGTATGCACGGATATGACAGAGAGGATCCCTGATACAGCATAGTCGGAAGCATCTGTCTCCACAATAAGCGGAGCATCAGGCACCCAATGAGTAAGGATGGGGGCAGAAGTGAAGGCATCTTGAAGAAGATGGAAAGCAGAGCGCCATTTGTTGGAGAAGAGCCATGGAGTTTCCTTACACATGAGCTGTGTCAAGGGTACTACAATGTCTGAATACTTGTGGATGAAACACTGGTAGAAGTTTGCGAAGCCAAGGAAGGACTGGACATCCTTAACCTTATGGGGCTCAGGCCAGTCCTGAACAGCCTTAACCTTCTCCACAGACATGGTGAGTCCAGCTGGAGATAAGCAATAGCCGAGATACTCTGTAGTATTGGTGTGGAATTCGCATTTCTATTGGCGTAAAGGCTGTTAGCATGGAGTCTCCAGAGAACCTCATGGACATGCTCCTGGTGAGAAGCATCGTCCTCAGAGTAAGTGAGGATATCATCCAGATACACAACCATGGAAACATCCAAGAGGTCAGCAAAGATCATGTTGACGAATTGTTGGAAGGCCGCAGGGGCATTGGTCAGACCAAACGGCATGACTAGCCATTCATAGGATCCATAGCAGGTGTGAAAAGAAGTCTTCCACTCGTTGCCCACAGCAATACGGACCAAGTGGTATGCATGGCAGAGGTTGAGCTTAGTGTAGACTTTGGCATGGCTAGGAGCATTGAGGAGGTCTGATATGCAGGGGAGCAGATAACGATCCTTCTTCATGATCTTGTTCAGTCCTCAGAAGTCGATGCAAAGGCGGAGTGAACCATCCTTCTTGCAGACAAAGAGAACTGGTGCTGCATGGGAGGATGTAGTGGGGCGGATGAAACTGGAAGCCAAGTGTTCCTCCAAGAACACGTGGAGAGCTTCAAGTTCCAAGGGAGAGAGGGAGTAAAGGGTTCCTAGGGGTGGTGATGTGCCTTCCTCCAGGTCGATCTTCAAGTCATATTCACGATGTGGCGCTGATATGGAGGCTTTGCTCTTGCTAAACACATCTGCAAAATCATGGTACTGCTCTGGAATGGCCAAAAGACCAACTGCTTCGGAGGCTGAAGAAGCAGCGTGGAGCTTAGCTTCTATCAGGAGTGTGCTCAGACTATATGAAGTAGAACCTTCAAGTTTGCACAACTTCACAAACACGGAGCAGCTAACGAACTTGATGGAGGGAGTCTGGCAGTCAGATGCAATCAGTATAATCAGGGTAGAGGGATCGACAGGCAGAATGAGTTCTGGATGTGATGGAGGGATGCACACAGAGGTAGGACTGGTATGTTTGGAGGTTCGGAATGAGATACTGCTCTTTACCCAGTCAATCAATGGATTGTGGCAGGTGAGCCAGTTGTGTCCTAGAACCATGGAACAAGTACCATCCAACGAGATGATGTAGAAACTCATCTGGGTGATGTTACCAGAAGCAAAATGGAGTTTAATGTCTACTGCTTTGGTGATGACAGAATTTGTGGTCCCATCAAACAAGTGGAGAGACAATGGTAAAACCGGATAGGTCAACAGGTTGTTCTTAGTCACAAACTTTTCATCAATGAAACAATCTGATGATCCTGAATCAATGAGAGCTTGGTATTGCTCATTGGGGGTGTTTTTATTATTGGGGGGAACAGAAGTAACAGGAAAAGGAGAAAGAGGAAGTGAGGACAGAGGAATTGGAGCAACAGAAGATGAAGGAGGTAGACCATTTGGAGAAAACAGTTTTCCTGAATCAACAACAGAGGGGAGAGAAGGAGGAGGAGAAAATAGACCATTTTCAGACAAAAGAGAAGAAGAGAAAGGAACAAAAGACATGGGAATGATGAGGGAGGATGTTTTGGAAATTGAGGTGGCACTTAAGCAAACCTCTTTGATAGCATGTGAGGGAGTAATGCAACCCTGGGTTCGTGCTGAGTCCACGGAGTCACAAACTAATTTTTGGCTCCACAGTAGGAGCTGTAGTGTGCGCAGTTTGGGCAATTCATGCCTTGGAAGTGCAAGAGGATGATTTCGGGCAGTCCTTGACCATATGGCCAGACAAGCCACAAAACATACAGAGATTCCTGTTGAAACAGCGCTTATGCTCTTCTGGCATTAGCTTGCTATTTTCACTGAGTTTTGAAGAGAGGTCCAGTTTGGCCATGGGGCGTCCTTCAGACTTTTTGTAGTCTTTTAGGAGGCTTTGCAACCACAGCAGAGGTGGAGGTGGAGGGAGTAGAGGAAGGATGGATGGAAGTACTTGCCATTCGGGAGGCAGCAGCCTTGTTGAAAGTAGTGGCAAAGGAGGAACATGTTGTCCAGCTTCAGCCTTACGCTTCCAATATCGCGCATCGAATGTCTGTGCGAGTTTTTGGAGGGCAGAAAGTGAAGTAGGCTTAGCAACATGTGAGAAATCGTCCTTGAGGCGCTCTGGCAGTCCGTCGTAAAAGAACCGACGAAGTGCAGGCTCGCCATAACCATGCAACTGCATAGCATATTGATTAAACTCGACAATGTACCTATTGATATTGTCAAAAACCCTGAATGATGGGAAAGTGCGTGAGTCCGAATGCAGGCAGGGCTCAACTAGAGGGGATCCGAGAGCTCCAGTAGTGAACCAAAGCTTCTCCAGGAAGCCCAGGTCTGCTGGGTGGTACAAGAGGCTCTAAGAAGGATGCAGCCTCAGCAACTTGGAGGGAGCGCTGTGCCTCTGTTATGTCTCAGTTAGTCCTTATATTTCATGTGTCTGAGGTATCTTGTAGGAAGAGGTCGGGATTCACTCATAGAAGGACTTGGGGTAACTTTTAGAACTGACAAGTATTTATATATGGAGGAAGGAGAAGGACTTTAGTCAAAGTCCGAGTGATAATGGAAAACACTGAAAGGTACCGAAAGGTCCTGAACAATATCCTTAATGGGGAACCGAGGTGTCAGGTCAAGAAGGGTGGAGTAAAAGGCTGGAGGATGAATGGGAACGAGAAATGGGTAAGAGGAAGTTAGCTGACTGAATGGAAAGAAGACAACAGTTGTACTATAAATGGAAGGTGACTAATTTGTGATGACATGAGTATGCAGGTAGCTCTGAAGGTGGAGTTACGTATCCGAAGGATGTTGGGTGACTCCAATAAATGAAATGGGAGGGGGAATGGGCTAGAGGGATGTCAGAGATCCATTGGGAGGTCGGAGCAAATCCAGAGTCTCTGAATGTTCCAACTTGGGACCGAGCTTCCGGGATGGGAGTGGCCAAGGTAACATGTGCTGCAAACCAAGCCGGAGCTGAGACAGTTGGGAAGGAAGGTGACTTGGGAGGTGAGGAGTCATGGTGTAAAGGATGATGAGGTTGTTAGGAAGGTGTGATGAGGTGGGAGATTACGGGGTCGGGATTCCGGGATATGACAGATATGATGTCCATCTTTCATACTCAACTGGAGGATCTCATCTTCAGCATTGCCCATTGGATCATGGGAACCGAAGTTCTCCTTATGCTCTAAAATGAATTCCTGAAAATTATCCATCCACAAAGGTCGAGTGCCCTCAGGCAGCCCTTCCAGAAGGTCTGGTTCGAAGTGGTCAAGGGCCATCCCTGTCAGGAATGACTGCGTGTAGATAATCTTCAAGTGGTCACTCACGAAAGCCAGGGGGCATGTCAGGGTCATGCATGCTCGCAACAAAGGATGCCCCCAAAACCAAGTTGATAGCAAAGCTGGGGGACATGCCCATGCCAGCAAAGGATATATATGTACACAGTAGAGATGGTAACTAGCCAACTAACTAATAACCGGTAGGAGCGAATCAAAAATGATAGAAGATCACATGGCATCATAACTGATACCATGTGACCAGATCAAATAGAAGATCAGAAGCAGAAAAGAAGAAGAACCTGATGGGGATATGGGCCATGTGGCACTGTGCTACTTATGCTAGCGACCTGAAGACATGCCCTGACAGGGTGGTCCTGATAGTTCAACTCACATTGGACCAAGAAGGTGTGGAGTTTGCAAGGATCGACCCTGTCAAACTGGTTGGGTTCTCAGACCTTGGTTCCAATGGAGGTGGACGGAGGTTGTACAGGAGCAGGAACGGGAGCAGGGATTGGAGTGGGATGAGCAGTGGAGTGAGCAAGGTGTCACGGCCGCGCATTCCAGCCTGTTCCCCACCCATCCCAATGCTGCCCGAACTCGTTCCCACTGTGCAAGCATGAGCACAAGCCCCAACCCTCATCCCTATCCTCCTTGAGGACTCCCTGCTCACTCCCCACTTGCCTGTGGTTCCCCAATGCTAGACCGACTCCCCCACTGCCACACCAACCTCCCCACCATGAGTCCACCTCTGGCACCGCACCAAGTGCGACTCCTCTACTCTGCCCACTTGGCCCTCACCGGGCCACTACCAATCCTGCACCCAACTCCTTGTTTTGACCCTCGGTCATTGCCAGCCACTATGCAGCCAACCCCGCTCCTTATTCATGTTTGCTTCCGGACCATTCGGCCTTCGGCCCGGGTCCGCTTCCATTCATTCCTTCCTCCTATATATATCCTGTATACTACATTATAGTACTTTAGCTCTAATATTGATTTGACCATGACCCTCTAAGTCCTGACCCCAACAAGGCAACCCCAGTGAGTCTGAAATGAGGGCCAAGAGACAGCTAGGGGGCACAGCACTCCTTTAGAGTCACTGAGGCCAAATGCCCTACCCTTGGGCCTTGTTCACAGCATCACAGCCATCATGGCCTACAGTGGCCCACAACAACGACCTTCGGTGCTGACCCTGGACCAGTGTCTAACAGCTCCCCTGCGCCCACAGACACCCCTGCACAGGCCACCGCCGCTGCTCTAAGACCCCTAGATGACAACCTGGAGTATAACAACCTCACAGGAGAGCTGGCTAACTTCCATGCCCACGGAGCCTGCCCAGCCCGCATCCTAGCAAACATTGACGAAACCCACTTCAACCAGTGGATTACAACTCCGAGAGCAATCCTAATCTACCCCCTCGATGCTAAACATAACCCCGAGAATGACCACAAGACAAGGAACGACCTCACAATCTTCCTAACCAGAGCTTTCCCCTTATCTGCCCCCTTTATCAAAGTCCGCGCCCCCCCCATTGCCAAAGGATATAACCCCGCTGAGGCTCCCTGGGGCTTCCTAATTGAGGGTCTCCACCCCTCCCATGCCCACCTTCTGGTGACCAGACACCTCTGGATGAGCTGCTCTATTTGCTTCATCACCATCGAGCTGGCCACCTATTGCCCGACAAGCTATGTCATGACCCTTAAAGACTTAGGTGCGAACCTTGATGAAAGTGTGGTTGTTGCCAATATGGTAGCCCAGAAAATCCAAGAACCAAACTCAATATTCAAAACCTTCCTCAAAAAAGCCAACATCAACAAGGACGATATCGCAAGGATTGCCAACAGCTGTGTTGCAACCCCAAGAGGATATGGCCCTGCTGCCCACCTCTCTCATCTCACTGTGATGGAATGCAGGAACCCCCCAACCAACATTGACATGTCCATGTGGGAAATCCACCTCCCATCCCCCTTCTTCCATGTCACGGACCATGCCCCAGGGACTATGAACAATATACATGACCAATGGACCGGCCTCTTCAAACTCTCAACCTTCTCAGGCAACACAACTGGAAATGGCCATGCAGTTGGCAGTCTAATCTATTGCCACACATACAAGGCCATCGATCACATCTTCTCTGTCTGCCCAATTCATGACCACTACGCCTGGTGCGAGCTCAACCCATCTGTGGGAAAGCCTGAACCCGGCCCCTCTACTCCCCAGTCCCCCCCACCCAACCCCAACTGGAAACCCCACAGAAGAGGCAGAGGAAAAGGAAAAGGCCTAGGCCTAGGCCCTGGCACCCACACTGTCAGGGGATGGACCACGGGTCCCCATGACCCCTCTCTCTATAGCCCACAGCCCTGTGTGTGAACAGCCTATCCTAAGGCACAACCTACTGTGGGTAAGAAAGTGAGAAGAAGGTTAACTTCTCACTTTCCCACAGTGGCCCAATATGGCAAAAGCTTCCGGGGATACCCGGAAGTCACATGAAGAGTGGGAACCGGGCCCGGAGCATGCGGCGTGTGGAGCATGTGGGGCAGAGCGCACATGCGGGTCCAGGTCCGGGCTAGTCAGGGTGTGTGCCCTGACACACACCTGGTCCTAATCCCTGTCCCCACCCACTGTAAAATCCAGCCCAGTCCTTCCCCCCCCCCCTCCCTCAATCTCTAAACAAGAGAGAACATAGTCCGGCCCCCTGATCAGCCGCCAGCTACTCCTTGTAATTACATCATGGCTATCCTTCTTTTTTTCCTCCTCCTTTTACCCTCCCCAAAATACAATCCCCCTCTCACATTTAACACTAACTGTTATAGAGATGGACTAGATTCTTATGGTCCGTGACTGCAAGTAGGTAGGTTGTCTCTGCCCTCCTTCATTATATTTCTCTGTCAAACTCCATGCCAAGCTTTCCCACTGGGTTTTGGTGCTGGCTGGGGGAATTGTTAAGTTTCAAGGGACTTCCCTTGACCATTGAGACTTTGATATTAGATAGAAACCAGTCATATGACATGTAAAGGCAAATGCCGAGGATGTTGCTCATTATCAAATACATAACCCACAAACCTTGTACCGCAATTGTAACATCCTCACCATTGTGCCACCACTGTAAACTCAACCTGTAACCTCAGAACCATGTCCACCTCCCTATTCATCCTCTCCATGACAGAACCGCAATGAGGAGAGCATTCCCACACCCAACCTCCTACTGCCCACTCCTGTCAGAGGTGGGATTATTGTCGGAGTCGGAAGGACTGTCAGAGTCTGGAATATTGTCAGAGTCGGGCAGACTGTCAAAAGACGGACTGAAGACGGAATGGGTTTCTGTCTGAGTCGGGGTCGGAGGTGATGCAGAGGTCTGTTGGAGCGCGCATGCAGATATGCGGGTGGAAATATGCGGCGCGTCCGGAAGCGCTGTTCAAGGTTAGCAGAGTGGGATCGTGGCCTCAGCGACTCAGGTGGAGCGCTGTGCCCTGAGCTTGACGTTTGGGGGAGATCCCGTATTTACGGATTGACACTCACAGCGGACTTCAAACAAGACTTGCGGGCAGAGCAGACCTGTAGGAGGAGTGTGGACTCCACGAGCACGGACTCAGAGGGGGGGAAGCCCCCTTTGCAGAAGGAGAGACTCAGACCAGACAGGGGGGGTAC
>QLPJ01000260.1:0-64409 GCA_003314235.1 Cantharellus cinnabarinus
TTGGCAAAGGTAATTAAATGGAATGAGCTAACCAATACAATGGGTATAAGCGGAGGTGGGGTCAAAGTCCAAGGTCGGAGCTAAGACCGGAGGTTCCGGAGACGGAGACGCGAACGGGATTCCGGAGTGGAGGTCCGGAGTCGGGAGCATAGGTTTTGCGTACTTGTCTGGAAGGTGTCGAGGTTGGGGTCGGACCCAGAATGTCCCGGAGTCGGACCGAAGGTGGTGTCAGAGCCGGAGGTGGGATAACCTCTTGGGAGTCGGCAAGGAGGAGGTGATGGAAGGGAAGTAGGACTCCGGAAGTCGGAGTTCGGAGTTCCGGGAGCCCGGAGCGGAGGTCAGGATTGTATGGATATGACAGTGGGGGTCTGGGTGGGGTAGCACAAGGTTGGGTTGCTTGGAAGCGTCTCCACTGGTTATCGAGGAGGGTGGCTTCACGTTTCCACTCAGCCCAAGTGGTGGGCATAGGGCAGAGGCGGTAGATACTTTCGTGGAGCTGGGCGTTAATGGCTTGCTCAAAGCGATCGACTAGCCTGACATCCCCCAACCATGAGGTGGGTCCTAGTATCTCGAACTCCTGGATGACTTTATCCATGGAGTCACTCCCCTGTCGGATGTTCGCCAACTTCTGCTGGGCTGTAGCTTCCCGGTTCGGGTCTTGGAACATGTCATCAAGCTCCATGTTGAACTCGTCCATGGTGAGTGCGGGGGAGCCGGCCATCAGCAGCATGATGGTTTGTTGCGTGGCCCACTGTCAGGGACAGCTCCGAAAGCGGCGAGGTCCCGGCGTGCGGGACTCGGTGGGACGAGTAGCAGCTGTGCATAGCGGCGATCTCGTCATGGGGTGAGTGTCCCCAACCACTTAGTCTGAAGTGGGAATGTGAGAAGAAGGCTACTTCTTCGGTTCCCACTCCAGCTGTTATTATATACATGCAGGATCGGTCACATGGGGCGCGCCACGTCACCCTTGCACACAGCCACGGCTCTCCGGGTGCCTCCACGGGAGATCCTGAGAGGGCCCGCTGTGGGTGCAGGGTAAGTGCGGTGGCGATGGCGGCGATATAGGGACAGTGAGTTACAAGAGGGGAAATGGGCATGCGTGCTGGTGATACATTGAGCAGCAGGAAAGGTGGTCCATGTGAGAAAGAAAGAAAGAAAGAAAGAAAGAAAGAAAGGGGAAAGGAGAAAGGAAGAGGGAGAAGCAGTGCGGAGCGGGGGAGCGGTGCGAGGGTCGGGTGGGGCGTGCCCTGACATCACCCCCTCCTTAAGCCGCTTCACCTCGAAGTGGCTGGGCGGTCTTCTCTTTCTCTCCCTGGGGCGTGGGGGTGTGTCTGGTGGAAGTCTTCCACTAGGTCGGAGGCGTGGGTTAGGTGGTCGCGTGCGAGCCACTGGTTCTCTGAGTTTGGCCAGCTGGTATACTTTACCAAGTACCAGAGTTTCCAGCGCCGCCATCTGGAGTCCAGAATTTTTTCGACCTCGTACTCTTCTTCCCCATCTATGAGGTCTGGGCCGGGGTGTGGGTCGGCGGGGCGTTCCGCAATTTCGTCAGGGCGGTGTGGTCTGACGTTCGTCACGGACACGACTGGGTGGATCCCCTTCTGTCGTGCAGTGAGTCGGAGTTTGACAGCGGTGGGGGAGACGACTTTGGTGATCTCGAAGGGGCCAATCCACTTGTGGTCTAGCTTCTTGGTTGGACGGTCAGTCGTGTAGTTCTGGGTGCTAAGCCAGACCTGGTCACCTTCTCGGTATGTAGGGGCTGCCCCGCGATTGTGGTCATAGTAGCGGGCCATCTCATCCGCCGCATGCTCTAGCGCCGCCTTCGCCTCCTCTTGCATTTTCATCATTCTTGAGGAGAACGCATCTGCAGCTTCCACCTCGGACGTGCGTGTGGGCTCTGTCCCCATCCTGGGGTGTTGCCCGGTGTCGAGCTCAAAGGGGGTTCAGTGGGTAGCGGAGTGGACGCGGTTGTTGTAGGCGAACTCTGCTAGCGGGAGCCAGTCCGCCCAGTTGTCTTGGCAGTGGTTGACGAACACTCGGAGGTAGGCTTCTATCTCTTGGTTTACCCGCTCGGTTTGTCCGTCCGTCTGTGGGTGGTAGGGTGTCGAGGGGGTGAGCTTGACTCCAAGGAGGTCTGCGAGTTCCTTCGAGAAGCGGGAGATGAAGGTGCTTCCTCTATCGCTGAGGATCTCTTCGGGTAGGCCATGGTGTCTCCAGACGTGTTCGAGGAAGAGCCACACGATTCCCGCCGAATCCACTGTCGTCACCGTAGGGACCGCATGGATGCGTTTGGATAGGCGGTCCACTACGACGAGAATGGCATTGTATCCCTTTGACTCAGGGAGCTCCCCTACCATGTCGATGGAGATCACTTGCCAGCGGCGTGCAGGGATTTTGTTCGGGATGAGCTTTCCGACCTTGTGGGAGGGGAAGGACTTGACGCGGTTGCAGGTGTCGCACCCACGCACATACCATCCTACATACTCTGCCATCTGGGGCCACCAGTAGTCGCGGGAGACGAGTTCCAGGGTCTTCCATCGCCCTGGGTGCCCCGTCGCCCACGCATCATGGTGGAGCTGCAGGTCCTTGGGGACATATATTCTTCCCCTGTATAGGACTAGTTCTCCCTGTTTCTCCCATTCATCTGATCTGACTGTCCCCTCTCCGAGTTCTCACATTGCCTTCACCATGCTCTCATCCAAGTCCTTTGCTCTGCGGATCCTCTCGAGGATAGTCATCTCTTCTCCTTCTACGGAGATTGCCTCCGTCACGCGGGTTTCAAACCAAGTTGGTTGGAGGAGTGTCAGCCCCTTGTTGTCGTCCTTACCTCTCGGGTGGTCGGCGCGGCATGAGAGTGCATCCGGTTTCCCCATGAGCTTTCCTGGGCGGTGGATGAGGGTAAAGTGGAACTGGGAGAGGAAGAGTGACCACCGTGCCTGGCGCCGGTTCAGGCGCTGCACGGTGCAGAAGTACCCTAGATTGCAGTGGTCGGTGTAGATGTCAACCTTCTCCTCTGCTCCTTGCAGAAAGTGTCGCCATTCCTCGAGGGCACGTACTATCGCGAGCATCTCCTTGTCATACACTTCATAGTTGCGTTCCACATCTGTGAAGCTTTTTGACATGAAAGCTACCGGGTGGAACTCTCCGTCTGTCTGGAGCTGGGAGAGGATGGCGCCGGTTGCAAAGTTGGAGGCATCGCACTCAAGCTTGAAGTGGCCTGTGTCAGCAGGGAAGGCGAGGACGGGGGCGGAGGTGACGGCGTCTTTGAGGGTGCGGAACGCACGGTCCTCGTCTGGTCCCCAGGCCCAAGTCTTCGTCTTGCGGGTTAATGTGTGGAGGGGGCGGGCTATCTCTGAGAAATCCTTGATGAACCCGCGGTAGAAGTTGACGAACCCCAGGAAGGACTGCACCTCTTTGACCTTAGTTGGGGTCGGCCAGTCGAGGACTCCACGGATCTTCACGGGATCCATCGTGACGCTGCCCTCAGCGATGATGAGGCCAAGGTACTCAATTCAGGTCTGCTCGAACTTGCACTTCTCCGGCTTCAAGAAGAGCTTTCTCCTTCGCAGCGTTTCCAAAACCTTGCAGACGACCTTCCGGTGTTCTTCCAGGGTAGCGGTGAAGATCAGGATGTCATCCATGTAACAGATGACAACCTCCCGGTCAATGAAGTCTTGGAGTATGTTGTTCATCATGGTCTGGAACGTCGCTGGGGAGTTGCATAGGCCAAAGAACATGACTGTAGGCTCAAACAACCCCCGGTTGGTCGAGAATGCCGCTTTCCATTCATCGCCGTCTTTGATGCGGACGTTATTGAACCCCCAGCAGAGGTCCAGCACCGAGAAGTACTTGGCGTTTCGGAGGCGTGCAAGGACATCTGAGATGAGGGGGAGGGGGTATGAGTTCTTCACCGTGATCTCATTGAGCTTGCAGTAGTCTTGGACCAGGCGTAACGACCCGTCCTTCTTCTTGACAAAGAAGACTGGCACCCCCATTGGGGATTTGGACGGCCGTATGCATCCGTTCCGCAGATTTTCATGGAGGAACTCATCCAGTTCCTTCTGTTCTGGCCTTGACAGGGGGAAGGTCCTCCCTCTCAGGAGTTTGGCCTCTGGTGCCAGGTCTATCGCGTGGTCCCAGGGCTTCCGCGGAGGTAGCTGGTCGAAAGCCTCCTTCGAGAATACATCTCGGAAGTCTTGGTACTGCTCTGGCACCAGTGCCTCGAACGGTGCGGGTTCTGCCTCTGGTTCGCGGGCCTCCTGGGCCATCCGCTGCGATGGGGTTGTGGTCGCCCTTAGCTCGTGTCCCCACCCCGGGGGGATGATAGCGGCGTAGATCCCATCCCCAGGCTCTATCATGGGGTTTGAGTCACTCGCGCTCATATCGGCTGGCAGGATGTCAGGCAGCGGGACATGGTGACTTTCTGTCGTGTCCAGTCCACTTCCGGGTTGTGGTGTAGCAGCCACGAGTGTCCTATAATGAGGGACTGCCTCCCAAGGTTCGCAACGGCGAAGCAGGCCTGCTCTGTGTGTCGCCCAAATGTCAAGAGGGCCTCTAGCTCCTCGTTCGGGGTTCCATCGACGTTGCAGACAGGGATGGGCTGGGGAAGTGGGGTCGTCTCAAGCCTGTGTTTTCTGACAAACTCGGGGCTCACGAAGTTCCCTGTAGCTCCGGAGTCTAGGAGCGCCAACACGGAGACACTGACGAGGGATGTTAAGGCAGTCAGCTTCACGGTGAGGTTGAGGGATCTGGGGGGGTGCTTGGACAACACATAAATGGCAGGTGGCAGGACCGCTACCTCCGGCACCGTTTCTGGGGCTTTTCTCCCCTTGCTGGTTGAGGACACGTTTTTCCTCTTCTTCTTGGTGATGACTCAGTGGAATTTAGATGTCGGCGCTGGGCTAGGTGCCTCACGGTATCTACACAAGCTAGTACTATCGCCTGCAGGCGGCCGGGGCACGTCCCTCACCGGTCACTGTCCTGAAAATCCTCTTGGGCCTCTGCCTCCTGCCTTTCTCCCTCTGTCTCTGGTTCGTCCACCAGCTGTCTCCTCAGCCCTTCCATGAGTGCTCTGAGGTCTTCAGGGTGCATCCGTTGGGCTCGGCGGGTTTTCGGTTGTGGGCAATCCCGTACGATGTGCCCTGGTGCGTCACAGTTATAACACAGCCTGTTTCGCCTCTGGTCCATCCTTGAGTGGTCGAGGTCTATGGGTTGTGGCCCTGTTCCTGCTGGGGGGCGCAGTGCAGGGGGCTGGGGTGCAGCGGCGGCAGGTGGAGGGCGTGGCTGCGGGAGAGTGGTAGGGAGTGGGGGTCTCGGGGGCAGGAGTGGGGGCCTGGTGGGGGCTAAGCGGGGTTGCATCGCCTGGAAACGCTGCCACTGGTTGTCAAGGAGGGTGGCCTCGCGTTTCCACTCAGCCCAGGTTGTTGGCATGGGGTGGAGGCGGTAAATGCTCTCGTGGAGGCAGGAGTTGATCACCTGTTCAAAGCGATCTACCAGCCCCACGTCCCCTAGCCATGAGGCGGGTCCGAGGATCTCGAACTCCTGGATGATCTTATCCACGGAGTTGCTCCCCTGCCGCAGAGTGGCCAGCTTCTGTCTGGCTGTGGCTTCGCGGTTCAGGTCCTGGAACATGGCGTTGAGTTCTGTGTTGAACTCGTCCATGGTGAGCCAGGGGGAACCCGTCGTCAGTAGCGCGATGGTGCGCTGCGTCGCCCATGCCCCTGCAGTCCCTCCCTTCATATAGGACAGGACAAAAAGGATCTGGGAGAGGGCATTGGGGAATTCTGCCGCTCAGACATGGAAATATATACCGCATTCGGCCTTGAAGCGGTCAAGGTCTTCGGCTGCTCCAGAGAAGGCAGTGGGGGGGGTAACTTTAGGCAGTTTGGGTCTAGGGGCAGGTGCGGGTGTCGGTGCGGGAACCGGTGCCAGTGCAGGCGCAGCTGGAGGTTGGTTTTGAGCTTGGCTCTCTACGATGGCCTGGAGCTCTTGGAATCGGGACAGCAGTTCATCATACTGCTCTTCGGTCACCATAGTGGGGGAGGCGGGGGAGATGAGGTTAAAGCCTCCTTCTGCTGTCAGGGACAGCTCCGAAAGCGGCGAGGTCCTGGCATGTGGGACTTGGTGGGACGAGTAGCAGCTGTGCATAGCGGTGATCTCGTCGCAGGGTGAGCGTCCCCAACCACTTAGTCTGAAGTGGGAATGTGAGTTATTATTAAAAGGGAAGGCTACACTACTTGCCTGAAGTGGGAATGTGAGAAGAAGGCTACTTCTTCGGTTCCCACTCCAGCTGTTATTATATACATGCGGGATCGGTCACGTGGGGCATGCCACATCACCCTCGCACACAGCCACGGCTCTCTGGGTGCCTCCGTGGGAGATCCTGAGAGGGCCTGCTGTGGGTGCGGGGTAAGTGCGGTGGCGATGGCGGTGATATAGGAACAGTGAGATACAAGAGGGGAAATGGGCATGCACGCCGGTGATACATTGAGCAGCGGGAAAGGTGGTCCATGTGAGAAAGAAAGAAAGAAAGAAAGAAAGAAAGGGGAAAGGAGAAAGGAAGAGGGAGAAGCAGTGCGGAGCAGGGGAGCGGAGCGAGGGTCGGGCGGGGCGTGCCCTGACACCCATGCTCCTGCAGTCCCTCCTTTCATGTACAATAACACAAAGAGGATCTGCAAGAGGGCAGTAGGGAACTCGGCTGCCCGGACGTGGAAGTAGATCCCACATTCGGCTTTGAAGCAGTTGAGATCTTCGCTGGCTCCTGAGAAAGGGGTGGGAGGGGCAACCTTGGGCCCCTTGGGTCTGGGTGCAGCCGCAGGTGCAGGCACGGGCACAGGCAGGGGGGCAGGGGCAGGTGCGGGTGCAGGTTGGTTCAGGGCGTGGCTCTCGACAATGGCCTGCAGCTCTTGAAACCGGGCTAGCAGTTTGTCATATTGCTCTTCTATCACCATGGCAGGGGAGGGGGAGAGGTGGAAGGGATGAAGTTGAAACCTTCTTCTGCTGTCAGGGACACGTCCAGGGTCGAGGGGGCCCGGGTATAGCGCCTGGCGCTGAGGACCTTGCGGGGGGTAGATCGGGCATGTGTACTGGCAGGCTTGACATGGGACAGCTGTTGTTACAAAAATGGGGCCGGGGGCGCCCATTTTCGTCCATTCTTGGCGCAGGAAAGTGGAAAAGGGTAGAAGTTGAGCTCATATGATTTTACAATAGATATGGCAGGTGTTGTTATAGATGTTTTCACAGAGACATTACTCTCGGGTTTTTGGTTGATTATTGATTTTATAAACTTAATTATTATACAAATCATGTGATACAGAACCCATAAGAGTCTAAAATGGGAAATTCCCATTTCCATAACAGCTGTCCCTGGCCACTCAGACTGAAGTGGAAAAGGTGAATTGTTATTGAAAAGGGAAACTACACTAACTTACCTGAAGTGGAAAAGGTGAGAAGAAGGTTACTTCTTCGGTTCCCACTTCAGGTACATTTATGTACATGCAGCTTGAGTCATGTGACGGGTGCCACGTCATCCTCGGAGACAACCGCAGCCATCCGGGTGTCCCCACAGGGGATCCCGAGGGCATCCGGTGCAGGTGTGTGTGCTAAGCACAGCAGGGAGCCGTCTGGGGAGTCTGGGTTGGGCGGGTCAATAGTACAATGATGCAAAGGAAAGTGGTCCATGTAAATAGAAAGAATAAGTGATGGGAAGAATGAAATAAAGAGAAGGGAGAAGAGAGAGAAGAAAGAAGGGAGGAAAGAAAGAGGAGGGAAGGAGGGAGGGAAAGGATGGGCAGTGGGGCAGCAGGTGAGGTGTGGCTGGGTGTGCCCTGACACAGAGATTGTTGAAATATCTTGTTTCTTGGCTTGTTCTACACTGTGGACTACTCGACTATGTCCCACGGACTATAGATCTTGCACATGGGCATTTCCATGAAGGATTGCCTGATGCTTCTACTTTTGGGACCCATGTTGATGGACACAGTCGAGGATGGCTTAAAAGCCACCTCATGTGATTTTTTCTTTCTCTCTCCTCAGTTCACAACTCTGGAACTGAGGTGAGATTTCTTTTCATCACTTAGAGCAGACTTAGTCTGACGCTTGTATATATTTCCTAGTGCTAATTTGTGACTAGGTAATGACTAATAATATTAGTTCACGACTTTGGAACTGAGCGCTAATTCGCAACTAGTTCATAATTCCAATAGAGATGGTGTTCCCAGGTGGTTGATAAAGTAGGGGTGATCGCCAGGGTTCATCTTCACAACATATATCAGTTGAAGTCTGGGTACCAGGCAAATACAGCGAGCTCCGGCATGGCGGAACCTGAACCAGGGCTGATGATCTTCTCCATAATATGCAATATGACATTGGTAAGAACAACTCAGTTTCCAACAAATGACCAGATAATGTGTGTATGGTCATGGTGGATCGGTACACAAGAAGCCCATTTACCCCAACAATTTTTTCTTCTGTCTTGGTGGGTTAGAGGTTGGAGGTGGTGCCTCCAGATGGTGCCAACAGTTTTATCAAGGGTCAACCATGATCCTGACCAAGCTGTGTTGTTGAGCAGATTCTCCAACAAATTTCTTCCAGGTGGGTTGCCTCATGCACTGGCTTAATTCAACTCTCTGGTCTTGGGAACTCAGTAGATTCTGTTTGTTTGACACTCTTGTGCAAGTGTGACCCTTGACAACTACAACTGCAGAGAGGGTGAACTGGCCACCCCACTAGCCTATCATTTCCCACACATCTGCACATGCCCTGGGAGGAAAACACCAGAATGACTCACTGTATCTTTTGCCACGTGAAGGTTCAACACCCAGGAATCCAATATATATTCCTTCTACTCTGAACCCATGCAGCAGATTGTGCCACTGCATTATCACATTCCCACCTTTCACTAGTACTGAAGCATTTATTCTGGACTTCCACACCAGCGAATTGAAGAAATTGCACATTGCCTTCCTGGACTTACTCTGTGATATCCAAATGATATAAACCAGGTGACTGGACAAATGACATAAAATGGACAAGCCTGGTATCAAACTGTGAGGTCTCAGGGTAGCTCAGCACACAGAGCTGTAAGTGATACAAGGGTGTGTATTTTACGGTAGTGTGTAAGCAGTTACCTGGAGGTTCCCGCTTACCCACGTGACTATATGTATCTTAATTACATGTGGCTCGGGGTTCGGGGCTATTGCCCTGACACAAACCCAGGACCTCTAGCATGCATCCATACACTACTTGCCTGTTATGCCAGGGAGGTTACTCCATCCCATATTCCAACATAAATGCCAGTCACCCAAAGATGTTCTTTCGGTTCTCATTCTCAACTTCATTCCTTTCTTTATTCTCATCTTCAAGCTCTCTCTCTGTCTTGGTGCGAAATTCTGGTTGCCTGGAGCACGTCCCATTCACCCCACCATCGTTGTCTTCACACACCGTGATCGCATTGAGCCATGTCCATGTGTCCATGTGTCCATGTGTCCATGTGGCCGTTCCCGATTCATTCATTTTGGCTGCGTAAATCTCGGTGTTTATGCAAATAAACCGTGGGGAACGCGAAAAGTACGTCTTTGGTTATGTAATTCGAATTGGATTCGCGTGTTCTCCTGTTCTCCTGTTCTCATCATGTAGCTTGCGTTTTTTTATCTCAAGTTTGACGGTCTAACGACTCCGGGACCGATGCGTCCTAAGACCAACGCGCACCCAGTGCCATCCAACACACTGCGCATATTTGGAACCGAAGAGAAAGCAGCCCACGTATCTGACTTAGAAGATGTGTGCATTCGCTCGGACCAGAAAGGAACAATTATTCACGCACGAAAAGTTGTGAATACTACACACTACATTGCATTGAACGGGGAGCACATTAGAATGACTGAGACAACATAACTTGATAGCTTTCGGGACGCAGGGCAGCGATCACATCAGATAACCAGCGAGCGCTCACCAACTCCAAGATTCGGCCTTTTCACCCCAGAAAAGTGGTTTCTGTGCAAGGCCTGGCGAATATTGATCTTCCTGGGGAACTGATCCAACAAGCTGAGTGTCGCAGCAAGGAAGCATACTTCTTATCAAGTTCCGCTGGTATCACCGAATAAGTGGCGGAAGAACATCCATGTGCCACGATGAGGTAGTGGTGTTCATCGGGTAGCCTCTCGCCACTCGGGGTTTGATGATGTGGATAGGATTGTACGCCGACCAATGAAGTCTGGGCACCGAATTCAAGAATGAGCGATAGGACAGCCACGTCGAGGTCGGGCTTCGTGATTTGTGGATTTACAGAGTAATACTCATCCTCGGGCAACCTGTTTTTGTGATTCCTGATCTGCACTTGGAGTGCAGATGTCTTGCCTCGATCAATGGGCTGTTCAAGACCCCCGAAGAAGACCGGAATAACGAAGCTAAGGTCGATAGAGGACCGTTCAACGTAACAGTTTAAGGCAGCCCCACGCAGAAGCAATTTGGACAAATATTCCACTCGAACTACTTTGGAATCTCCCGCCTGAACGAAGTGTGAGAAACTGATATAAGCGTTTTCGTATGCCCTCTCGAGGGACACTGCACCCTCCCCAGCGACCACAGGAAGAGCACTGAAGATGATTTGGTGATAGCTTGGATGGAAAAGGCATCGAAGGAAGTCGAGGACTTTGACGGGTTTATGGAATACCGGGTCAAATCCGTATGACGGGTTATGGCACATGATGGCAGCATCGTGGGCGATGGTCACCAGCAAACGTCCTACGGCCTCTGCATGCTCTCCGCAATCAAGAATCCCTTCACGATATCCGGGTTTCAGTATATTTGGCCCTTTGAAGGCAATGGGCGGTAGGCAGCTCCCAGAGTCACTGCCACCCCCTTGGTTGAGCAACCGTGCGGCGGCCTCGACAAGAACGGGTTCAGAGGGATAACCTGAGTATATGAATTCACGATGCAACGGCACCGCATAGACGACTCGCATATAGGACTCGACCAAAGTTGAGATCTTTGACCGTGCGGCGTGCCGTGCAAGATCAAATGAGAGTTGGAGCCTGATGTCAAGGGATGCAAGCATAGCAGATGTGTCTGTTCCATCTCTAGCCTTATCCTCGTTGCGTCCGGCTCGAATACCCCCAGCACCAAACGGATCGAGTTTTTTCATGGCGAACGCAAAGATACTCTCTGTGCTTTCTTTCCCGTTGTCATACATGGAGTACCACCTGAATGTTGCATGCTGGTTAGAACGGTTTCGAGATGACTGTGATATGTTAAGCACTGACAAGGGTCTACCAAAACAAACCATGGTACCACTAGAGCATACCATCTTCAACGTAATCGGCGGGCTCGGATCGTGACCAGCGCGTTGCCAGTGGCCTCGCGAAAATATGTCAAACGGCAGTACCGTATATTCTGGAAGCAACTCAGTCTTTTCCGAGACTCTCGTTGAGGGATGGGGGGCCATCGTAGTGGCGGCAGACGACCTTAATTTCACGCTTGTTGACAGGAACAAGGTGAAAAAAGGCAGATTGTTCACCCAACTTAATACGTGCGTGAAAGCATCGTGAGTGCTCTGATTTCGTGCATTGCTTCCGGTCTCAGGCTCGGTAAGACTACGAGCCCCATCGATATAAAGGAAGAAAGAGCAGCGATCCAGGTCATCTCTTTCCGATGGTGGACCTTTAGGGCCTGGGTAAAGCACCAGTTCGAGGCACTTTATGGCGTCAGCAAGTTGTGCTTGCAGATTCGGAAAGGGCGGCCCAACGGGTGCCACCCCAGCAATGCTGTGTATATTTGGACGGGAGACGGATGCTATCAAGTCCTAGGAAAAATATGAGTTCAGCGAAGGAGGACGTTACATCTGGCGCCATTACCTCTGCCTGACTGATTACATCGCTGTAGAACTCCCTCCGATTCGGTCCAGTCTCCAGAAAGTTCTGTCCTTGGGCAAGGTATTTATGCCACCTCTTCGCAATTTCGGAATGCGCCATCAACTTGAACGAGCGAACAATAGGAGTCGCGCAACGGAACATTTGTATCAAAAAAGAAGCATATTTGATGTACAGACTCTCGTTCGTGTCTGTTGCTTGCGGGAGGAGAAATTCTCGGACGTCTTGATCAGCGGGTGGGTAAGCTGTTTGGGGTGCTCAGCGAATAATGTTCAAGGAAGCGGTAGACAAGAACAACTCACTCTCCAGCGAGTTCTACAATGGCTCTCCTATGTTCAGAGGAAATGCGAACCTCTCCTCTGCAGACTTGTTCACTAAACGAGACTTGCCGCACCCGGAAGACTGTAAGATGGTCATTGAGAGGTGGTATGGGCGGAAATCCCTTGAAGAGTAGCGATCCAAGGTGTCAAGCAGTAGGCTCTGGGATGAGCCAACGTACTCTTGGGGGGGTGATTCTGAAGAAGAGGGGGAGAAGGCATCAGGAATCGCGGGAGGTACAGAGGTAGTTTTTCACGCGATGAAGGAGTAGGTGATTCTGACTTACGCCGGCTGGTGAGGTTTTCATCCTTGGCCAATCCCGACTGGGAAGTGTCACGACGTCGCACCCTCGGCCTCACTACACTATTTATCAATGACAGCTCTCCAGATGTTGGTCAGTACATACAATACTCGATCAAGGAGGTCGAATCGCCATCATTGAGAGCTTTGATCACCAAATCCTTGCATTCTCTGCGTTCGACATCGCTCAAAGTGTCCAGGATAGAGTCTTCTGGCGTGGCACTCTGAATGTCTTCCAAACCTGCGGCTTGCAACGCGAGCAGAAATACACTCAGAACCGCTGGAAAGAGGGAAATCCACGTCTTGTCATCTCCATCTCCCCCAACTTGGTTTAGGAAGGTTGCCCAGTAAGTACGAAAGCCCTCGATGGCCGCGGTGACTACTTCCAGTTGATCGTTGTGCAGGCTTAGCCCAGAACGAGTTTCACCTGATGATGCGGAACGTTTCACAGTGGAGTCAACTTCCATCTTGTCCTGAAGGATCGCCTTGGATGTTGAAGTGGAACGCAACGCGCGCTAGGTATATAAAGTCCAAGTGGTTTACATAAGAATGGTGTTACATCAGCGGGCCAGTCTCAGCCATGGAAACGTTATATTGAGGATTGTTGTCTGTCTGTCCCTGCTTGTATCCACTGGTGCGAATGTTCCTCTTTAGGTCGACGAGCCCGTATGGGCGGGAACTAAACGGATTCAAGCCCCGACCTATTCTAATGATGTCATTCATGATCGGGGTTCGATCGAAGTGATTCATGATTCCGGTGACCCGAATTCACCACGAATGCTATAACAGGTAATTCACGGCATCCATCAAACGGTTTCCATAACGATTCCGAGTCGCAGTCCTTTAACCTTATCTACCAGTCTCTGCACGTTGTTATCAACAGTATAGTGCTTAGAGTGGGCGAATAACAATGCGACGGAAACGAGAAACGGACACTTGAAATTTTCACGTCAGATTTTCCAGTTCGGGGGGTGCCTCGCCACCAAAAACCGAGTCCCGTACCTGCTGGACGATGATATATGGCTTCATCGTTGCCGGTGACACTCTAGCCCAACGTAACAATATTAGTAACATTCGTACGATTGCCAGGGGAACTGTACATACCAGTTTGGAATCTAAGTGAAATTTGGTATAAAGCCGAACTTAAAAACAACGGCAAAAAGGGGACTTACATAACGGCACCCATGATAGTCTCCTTTTGTGAGCCGGCCGCGGCCTTCGATGGCTGCTGACTCTCTGCCCGATGAAAAGCCACCACCTGTCGAGTCCCCCGCTTGCTCGTGGGATTTTGGGCTCCTTTCGCAGCCGGCTTGTGGGTTGGGCCTTGAGTGGGTACTGGTAGTGCTCTAGAGTGGAGAGAAGCAAGCGATAGCCGCAAGTTATTATATCAGGAGACAGCTGAAGGGATGTATTTGTTATGGACTGTCCGTAATTGATTGGCCGCGACTGGGAGCTTCGCCATAGACGTAAACGACAGAGAAGGAGGCTTCAAATCCTGCCTGTTCGTCCTGAGCTGCCTGGGATCGATGATGGCACTTGAAGTGCTCGACGGTTATGGGCCATGGAGAGGGAGCTCGGGACGGGGGACTTCGCTTTCGAACGGCGAGGAAAATGGCAATGGGGCTTTTGCGAGACACCGCACTAGTGTCGACGGCGCAGGAGCGGAGGAATGAAGCCTCCCGCATGGTGCACGTCAGCAGGTAAGAAGCAAATATGCACTAGCCACGATGCACAGTCAGTTGAGAAGAGGAAATGCAGCAGTGCTTTTATGGATCCATGGATCCATGGACGTTTAATTTCTGCGCATGCGAGATCTCTTCCACTCCGCAAGTTCCCCAGTCCTATTTGTGAGAGTGGGACAATTAGACAGAGATCCGTCGTGTGATGTGCGAGTGAGGTTCGGCGGGCACGCAATGGAAACGGCGCGGCAGAAGTAATTATATAATTAGGAGTGTCAAATGTCCGGTTAGTTCACGCGTGTGCAGCATGACACAGGGAACGGAGCTCGATCAAGATGTGTATCATTGTGAAGAACACCAAAACCCTTCTCAGCCGACGAACTTTGTCTTCCCACGTCCCCTCCTTAGCGGCCCCTTGCGGTTGGAACGTGAGGACAAAATGAATGTGCCACCGAAATCACGCGGATTACATAGGAGAGGTGATGTGGTTGAACCCATGGGCCATTTGAGGCAATCCCGAATCGTCAACGGAAGCAAATTCCCGCCATTTCCTTTCAGATTTCGCTCCCGTTTTCTTGCGTCCATCCCACAAAAACTCGTAGGCCATGGGCCGTACAAGAAAGAACAAGAAAAGGCGTACTGGTATGTAGTGTGGTTTTGCGCTGCGCTCATCTAGAATTACAATAAGAATCGTCGTCGCTAATTGTGGCCATCTGTCAGCAACAGCTAAGTATAGTCGAAGACGTTCCGAGCACTACCATCGCAATCATGCGGTTTGGCCAATAATATCCACGGCCGCGGATTCCGAGCTACGAAGGATTCTCAAAAATACTGAGATTCGCATGGGGGACATGGCTAAAAAAGTCATCGACCATCAGCTCAAGCATTGGGAAGAGGCGAAAGCCAGGATGTGCAAGGAGAATATCTCTTTGGGAATTCCATGCAATGTTGCGCTAGATGAACTTAGCTTCAAGGGGATTCTTGGTGAGCATCCCAGTGCAGATATCGAGACTATCAAGGTTGCTTTTGGAAAAACCGGCTACAACGGGGGCGAACAATTATGGAACTGGATTCGCCTTCCCTATACCATCAGATGTCTTGGACTCGCTGGACGTGATCTGGGGCCGTCTGAACGTGGCAAGAAACGAGCAAAGACTACATTAGAGGAGTATTTCGTTGCCGACGTTGATGAATGGTGAGTGCAGATCCTTGACCATACTATTGAACATTCTCATGCTGGCTAGGGTACTGAAAAACGAGAGATATATTCGGATTCTCTCACGTCGCCATAACCTGAAGTCCATTCCAGCTGATGCCCCGCACGCTCTTTCATCATGGAAGTATGGCCTTGTGAATGTGGAGGATATCCAGTCTGTCATCCCCGACTCCACCGTAGTAAATGACCAGAAAGGCAGAGCGCTGGAAGTCAAGCGTCGGCCAGTCGCTTCATTTCCTGGGTATACAGTCCTCCATGCCAAAAGACATCAGAACATCTTCCTCCAAACCTCCAAGGAAGGCTTCAAAATGCGATGGGATGAAATGACCGATGGAATATTGACCGGACTGAATTGGTCAAACGTCTTCGTTGCCGGTGGAATGGTACTTTCCACCTTGCTCACTCCAGAGCTTCCATCGAAGCTCTCCAGTTCTCCTGGGGCTAAAAAACCCGGGGATTTCAAGGATTCGGACATTGATTTATACATCTATGGCCTGGCCCCTCAACAAGCGAATGCAAAAATTGAACACATCGAGACAGTGTACAAGAAAAATTTGCCTCCGAATGCGCCGTTCTTAGTCGTTAGAAACTCTCAAACAATCACGTTCTACTCAGAGTATCCTCGTCGGCGAGTCCAAATCGTCCTGAAACTCATCGGAAGTCCTCGGGAGGTCCTCCTCAACTTCGACCTTGATATCTGTGCAGTGGGATACGACGGAACAGATGTATGGTTGTTGCCACGGTGCGTGCGCGCACTCGAGTCGGGTTTAATTGTGTTCACAGTAAGCAACTTCAACATCATCTCAGTCCTTTCTTGTATTCATCTTCTTTGGCCAGATGGATCTCATCGATGGACACTATCTTGGCGATCGTAAGGCCACGCGCGATCAACGGCAAGTCCCAAAGTCCCACTTATGAAAAGAAAAACTTGAGCTAACAATCAATGCTTGATCTTTCAAGTGTGTTCAAATATGCCAACAAGGGCTACGGAATCCGTATTCTTCCATCCTACTTAGACTTTCTCGCCATTCACAATGATGCGGAGGCTCTTGCAGATATTTCTCGGGGCGAAAATCTCATAGAAAATTTCTCCATTGAGCCTGCCGCTAAAGCTGCTCGGGACTGGACCTCGACAGTGATTAAGCGTTACCTCTTCGTGGGACATGAGAATAAGCCGTTTCACCTGGATGTCCCCCACCTGAACATCGACTTGACCAAGCCGATCCAATCGCCTGACGGCAAACCTGTTTTCTCGCATGCAATGTTAGAAAGTTATGGCCAGATAACGAGCGAGCCTCTCTGGCGAAGCTGTTTGACGGGCTTTTCCCTATTCATGAGACATGTTGCCCTCTGGGAAGCTGAGGTCGCCGGCGAAATTCAGTATGTTTCGGAACGACCAAGCTCCACTCCCAGTTTCCTGAATACATCTTGACTTTTAGTATATTTGAAGGTTTATTTGCTTCTGACACCTATGGTGAAGGCAGTCAAACCATTATATCGTATGACGATACACCAGCGTAAGTTCGGCACAATCCCCCTACATCGCGTCCCCATACTCACTTGATGGGACACCTAGATACAAGTGGGACGCCTCGTTCACTATCCCGGAGTTCAAAAAGGCTATCGAGAAGTTCAACTCCCGTGAATCGGACTTCGACAGTTTCCGTACTTGGCCGAAGTGCCAAAGCTTCGATCGACTTCCGAAAGACGCTGTTGCTCGAGTCACTTATGCTGACTCCGTTTTGGAAGTGATGGGCCCCAGCAACGACATTGGGATCCCCTTAGTGATGACAACCAGCGCAGTGGGTTGGGTGAATGAGACTATTGAAACGGCACTCCAAGAATGTGGTATGAAGTTTGGAAGTCAACACCCTTTGGTTGTTTTTGGCTCAAGCGAGGATAGCGACTGGGAGGATTCTCGCGACGAAACCATCGTTCTCTGGCGCTTGGATAAAATCACAAACTGGCAAATGCTTGACCGCCGCATCGATGAGTATGTCTATCATTGCATCATGTGCTTGTGCGTAACAACTGATGTCTCGAACACTCACATCTGTATGGTTGGTCATGTGCCCCGTATTTTCATACCTAATTCAGGGTCCGTGAAGTTCTCTGGGCATTCCATCGCGCAAATGAACGAATGACCGTGGAGCATAAATACCGACTCAGATACTTCAAAACGAACATCTCTCGCCGCGCGATCCGCGACTCTATAGAGGATGAGGCTGCGGCATTCATCCGGTGGGCATGCCGAAAGCCGTTTGAACAAGATACCAAAATTCATGCCCATTATTTACTTGCTGGGTGTAAGGTGGGAGAGGATGAGGATTTGGAGAAGTGAGTCCTCCGGTGCAGGTAATGCTCTTGACTTGGCAGGTTTTACGTTAGTGCTGGAGTTTGTGTCCCTCTTCACATCTCGAAATCCGCATCTTCTGTGCCCCACTCCTCAGTGTCCAGCACCCGGATACCCTCCAAAGATTCCACCTGACATAAATGTCCTGCCAGCGTGAACTTCGAAACCGATAATTTCGAGCACTTCGCCATGCTGCTGCTTCGAATCTTCATGAGGGACCCCAATGCCGTCCAATAGTCGAAAGAACTTGGCTTGAGACGTGGGCATATTCCGGCTATAAGGCTTGTGTAAGCTGAGTGAAGGGGAAAAGCTGGCCGAGAACGCGCCATTGACGTAGTGCAGCAAGTCCGTGAGTCCTTTTCGTGCTGTCATTCCTTGGCAGGAGGGAAGTTCCGATGGACTCAGAATATCCAGCAGCATCTCAGTGTCGCATTGCCGGCAAAGGGAGACAATCGATTCATTGTCTAGGCCTGAGGGCGTGCTCTACAAACGCACGATTTGGGTCGTTCCTGAAACCCTTGATGAGGCCAACATTTATCGGCGCAACGATTTTAAATAAATAAGTGAGTGCTTAGCAATCGTTTCAGTATATGTGTAATCGCTGGTAGGCATGGGTGCAATTGGGTGAGCTCTCAGTGCAGGTTACCGAGGGGGGTATGCGTTGTGCCCAAATATGAAAGGCATGTGCCCAGGCCGCCTCCCTGCGCCGTCCAACCTCTTCAGGCTCTACTGGCTCGCCATTTAATCCTTCATGGCATACATTTATGTGCTAGGAGGAAAACACTGGAACGATACATTGTGTCTGCCGTGCGTCGACGTCGACTCGGCAGCGGCGATTCATGTTGTCCTTGGAGAGCAACTCCTCTCACCGGTTGCCCATGCATCCTTTCCCTTGCAAATAAGTGCCTCTTTGGGCACACTGAACGACATTCTCGAGCAGTTATCCCTCCTCCATTTCACCTATGATCTGTAGCAGTTCCTGTTCTCACGACCAGCCAGGCCAAATACAACATTACTCCTCAAATATCCCGCCTCCGTATCACTAGGAGTATTTAACATTTTACGATCAGAGGCACTTATTGCGGGAGGTGCTCTCCACTATAGTGTTACTTGCGCGCCGAAAGGAACATGAATTGCCCCATACTGGTAACCTCCTCGAGCAGCCCTTCCTACGTTATGCGTTGAACTGCAACGTATCTGCCAGAGCGCCCAATTCATGTCGTTCGACTTGGACAACTATTGTCATGGTAACTCGCCTGATTCTTGAAGCGGTTATTCAGGCCATTCGTGCAAATATAGCTCTCCAGATCCAGAAAACATATTGTTGTTCGAAATTGACGGACTCTTCGGCTCAGCCGTCCGACTCAAGGTCTGCCCGGCTCACGCACGCACAAAAATGGATAGAAGCTAACCCAAACATACCGTTCGTTCGTTTTGTGATCGATGGGAAGGGATTTCATGTACGGGTGCCGTGACGAATAATCGGACGTATGCAGGTGAGTTGAGTAAAAACTAAAACGAACATTGGACCATTCATTCGTATAGTCTAACAGGGGGACGATTGTACCTACAACACGTTGGCTGATTTACTTTGGGGGCCGTTTGGAGCCTTAAGAAGACTCGATCTTAATCGTGGTGTTGTAAAAGGACAACGTCGCATTCCCAAATGCCCCAACCTGCCAGATATTACGAGTTTTCAAGGATGGGGCGATTGGGTTTGGACGCCATGAACGTAGGAAATAATACAAACGAACAAACGAACAGAAAGAACAAGTGATCAGTCACGATGTGCGAAAACCTGTTAAGCGAGGAATCGGGGAGACATAACGTACCACACCAAACACGCTAGTTTGAAGCAGGAACTCCGCTTGTGTTTTCGTCGTGTTCAAGTTCTTAGGTAATTCCAGCGTCACGTTGAATTCCGTCATTTTCCCCATACCTCCCATCCACAACTCCACCCCTTCAACCTCGTGCCCCCATGTTTTCGTCTTGTCAGCCCCTTTACCCTTGTGGCCCGATCTGCCATGTCCAGTGCACACAACCGGAATGAGAATTCCCATTGTGCCGGGCTCGCCTGGAGCGGGCGTTATCCCGAAGATAGCGTAGAATTGGTGGTTGCTTTGGTCCGAGGAAGGGGTTGTGTGGGCCGTTACGTTGAACTTGTCACCTGGGTGGAGAACCTCGGTGGGAGCGGAAATGCTGCTGATCACGGCACGAGTTGGAGAGATGAGAAGGAGGGCGAAAATGAGGGAGAGAGCGGAGGTAAAAGCGCTGGTCCTCATTGTGTGTCTTAGCGAAAGCAAGGCGAGCGGATTGGACAAGTCTCTACAGGGATCGAACTTGAAGGGAGCAGTGAGCATGGATACAGAAGTAGCTTTGGGTAGCTGAACCTATCAAGGACGCACCAGTTAATGTGTATCCTCGTCGCGATCCCCTCGTCAAGACACTGACCGAGTACAAGTCTTTTATATCCCAACATTAATTGAAAATCTGGAATCCTTCGATATGTGCAAAGCCATTGTGTATGTGAGTGGTATCATTGTCGCTTGTTGTATATTTAACGGCAACGCTCATTTTGTCCATGATTGTCTCTATGTGCTCTGATTCGATATTATTTTGCCTCATTCCTCTTTGATGAAGATTCAATATTGGCTAGGGCTGCTTAGCCGGGGCTAAGCGTTTGTGTAAGGTTGAAAGCGCCACTAGTTTACCTTTCAACTCCCTCCTCTCTAAGAGTCTGAGTACCCGACCGTTTGACATCATTGCATCAGCGAGAGGCCCCTGGCATATTATCATGTATGAGTTTTCCAGGAGAACGTTGTATTGAACGTTCGTCGGTAACTGATAGCGAACAGCAAAGTCAAGCCGGTGCTGTATTGATCCCAACTTCGATATAAAAAAGCCGAGGGAGCATGGCATAGAGACACGGAGAGAAGGATCCTCCGCGTCCATGGCAGTTGAGACAGTGGATTGCGATTGTGGTTGCGCTCCAACCTGACCATATCTCAATACCCTCCTTTTTACGTATGACCATGTTGCAGCTCCCCTTCCTTACGACCGAGCGAAATATAACAGTGAACACTGCTGTGAAATCCGTCCTTGTCATTAATTGGTCGACATCCTGCCCTTACGGGGGAATATTGATAGTGAGCGGGCATGAATCAACTGTTCACTACGGCGCCACTCGCCTATATGAATAATTGATCATGATCCCCAAGTTGCCGTGCTGCGCCGGAACATGTGCATGATGAAGTACTTTACTAGTGTGCGATCTAGAAAATATAAAACCTCCGTGATAGGGCTAGGAAAATCGAGTGAAAGGAAAAACATATACATCCCTGTGAGGTGAAGATGTATGTGGCCGGTACGTGGCATGTAGAATTAGCACGTAGGCCATTTTGATACGAATGTACTTTCAAACGATATCAATGCAACACCTTATCAAATTTGTCGGGAGTCACCAGGCGTTAGCGAGACTTAATCCGAACTGTGCCGTTGAGAAATGACAGCACTGTCAACCTAAATGCCCCAATTTGTGTGAACCGACCAATGACGTTGTTGATGAGTTTTCAAGGGATGGTTCACTAGATTCGGACATAAGAAACGTAGGAATGAAGAGAAAAGGTGGTTCAAGACGATATGCGAAAACTAATGTAGGAATCGGGACTAGCGGAACGTACTGTTCCGCCAGCTTGAAGCGCGAACCTGTTTGTTCCATTTCCCACCGTAGCCGAATCTCAACGTTATACTATTGAAGGTCCCTTCGCGCCAGACCCACTTCCAAGGTTACGCAAGCCCAATCCACTATCTGCACCAGGAACGGGGGTCGCAGCCGGAATGGGAAGCTCCAAGAACGCCCCTAAGCCAGTGGGGGCGCAATCTCGTAGAATTGTGGTTGCTTTGGATGCAAGAGGATGTGGAACGTTACGTTGAACTTCTCACCTAAATGGTGGACTTTGTGTATGCGGGAAAATGCTGTCAGTGAGCGGGTGGGCTTCAGAGGTGAGACGGGGAGAAAAGAGGAAGAGGGCGGGGGCAAAGGTGCAAGTCCTCATTGCGTGATTATCTTGGAGTTGGACAGGGATGATTTCTCTGCAGGAACCGGATTTGGGTGAGCAGTGAAAATAGATACAACGCTATCGCAAATAGCTATCTCTAAAGGACCTACTAGTTCATGTTTGTCCTTGTGAATGTCAACGCCTGTTGCGCCCAATCGTGTCCCGTCATCCCATCAAGACAATGAACACCCCTGGTGCCTAAAATCATGTATCCCGGTACTATAGACAAAGATGCGATAGATGTGGTGTTCATTAATAGGCAGCTTTTTTGCCTTTTTTGCTATGTTCTGGGAACCACGAAATCCATACAGTTAAAGTAACGCTGTGCAAGTTCGAGCCGGCCACCTGTTAGGATCGCGAACCCGTGTTGCAGCACAGTAGGTGGAAGTGGGCGCGTGAAAGAGTTTCAAACGCGTGAGGGTTTCACCAAAAGGTTACTTTAGAATTAAACCCTCCTGCAGAACCTGGGCATTTGGCCAACGATGGGAATGTTAAAACAAGATACTGGTGCAGAATCTATTGTACGCCACTGTGATGTTGAAGTCATAGTTGTTCTCTTATGTCAGTCGGACGGATTCAACCGAACGCGCGCCAAGAGGCGGAGTGCGCATGGCGCGATAGGAAATATACACTAAGTATGTCATTCAAGGCTTCATCATTGCTCTGCTCAAGCCAAACGCCATTCCCAACCCCGCCCGCTTCAGACAACCTTCGTTAAACCACTGAAGGCGTAAGTTCGAAAACCCGCGCTGCAGTATGATACACATACACCTCGACTCAATGCGAAGCTTACATCGAAGGGTATGTAGCGGTCATACCGATTAACTCCGAGAGGATATAAATTCAATTTGCATTGAACGTTCGTCCAGAGCTGAGAGCAAACGCTGTCGGGATGGAGAAGGAAAGCTCGATCTAAAGCAAGTTCACCATTGTATTACGACGGGGTCGATTTTAGCTGTCACAATTGGGGATGCGTCAAGGTCAAGTACCATTAGAACCTCAGCCTCTACTTTATCATATCAACGACCGGAGAAAAGGAACGCCATCCCGGGAAACCTCCTACTCCTACTCGGGTGGCTTTCTTTCTCACGCTGTCCGGTTCCCTTTTCCATCATCCGCGCTTGCTCAGTCAGCTCCTCGGCCATGCCACTCTCTCTGCTTGCCCACCCGGCTATACACTGGGGCATCGGTTAATGCACTTCGTGCAGCGCGACCTTCGCACTCATTCTTCTAAAGCTCGGGTGTTTCAACTGCGAATGAAGGCCACTCTCCTCTCCCCTGATCCGAATACGGAAGCCGTGAGTCAATTTAAAACGCTGGGTAGGTGGATCGGGGGACTCGACTCAGAGTCTGTACCCATACGATCGCTAACCAAGCACCAGGGCTGCACTGCGCTAGGCTTTAGCAGCCGGTACTTGTCTAAGTATTTCCTCGTGAGTCATGATCTCCATTTACATGTTGGCAATCCTTGTCCTAATCCGTTTCATATGTTAACTTTCCGAATGGTAGAGCTCGTATCTTTTCAGCTTATCCGATATATCAAGTACTGGGAAATTAGGCAGTACCATTGAAGCGGTGTGAAAAGCAATCTCAAAAACACGGTTGCTCTCATGCCGCGGCAGCGTGATTATCATCATCATGATTGCAGTAACACTCAACGAGAGTGGCGGTCTCTCAGATTTGATGTGGTGCTGCCGAGCCTCAAGGGTTCGTTGCAATGCGACTAGAAGATTGGGATGATCATGCAAGAATGATTTGTCAAATATTCCTCCCAAATGTTGGTGTACGCAAAGACTACTCATCTATCCTGACGTAAAGATGTGCATATTTCAACGTCACACGAAGACTGCTATACTCGAGACAACTACAAAGAAAGCGCGCCATGGAGATGTAGAGGTGCTAAACGATTTGGCTAATATCAACAACGATTGGTGCTTTCATACGGCCCTGAACCAAGAATCGTGTCCCATCCTTGCTGGTACGGGGAAAGTAGATGAAACCTTCATCCCCTATCACTCGATCTCCATACCATTCTTCTAGCCCGTCAAGGTGCCCCATACTAAGAGTGATTGGATGATATTGGATTGGGAGAATGAGTTTTAATGTATTATCGAGCAATAATTTCAGTCTAGGGGTGCTGACCAACTTCCGACGAACATTGAGAGATTCCGTCGGTATTGCCTGCTGTGAGAGCAGCACGCTCCCATGAGACAGCGACTCCAGCGACTCCATTGATGATTTATCTGAGAGCACGCTCCCACGAGACCGCGACTCCAGCGACTCCAGCGACTCCAGCAACTCCAGCCACGATTTATCTGAATTGAACGAGCCCCGCGTATGAGGGATACCATCCTCCGAGTCCTCAATGGCCCCACTGGTAATGTACGGGCGGTGCAGTGTTACGCCTGTAACAAAAGCTCCGAAATCCAATAAGCGATGACTAATAATGAACTCGTATGACTCTGTGGACCAAATGAAAGCCTGGTTCTGATCACAAGCGACAACGTATCGTGCTCCAGGAGACAATTCAAGTGAGAGGCCGCAAGAGTGGCGAGTTGGAGTAGTATGTGTCAAACGAGGACAGGAAAGAAGGTGAAGGGATGGCCGCCCCGAAACACACAGGATCAACACATTGTCGTACCAGTTGGGACGAAGATGGCGTGGAAGTCGTACGATGAATGATCCATTGTCCGCTGCCACAGTGATAGGGGGATAATGCCCGCTGGGGAGCATACCAAGCTTCAGGGGCCGTGAACCATGGCTGAAGATGAATACATTCCCTTCATTATCTTCGGTAGCAATCCGGTGCCTACCAGAGATAAACTCGATCCACACTGGGGGACTATGCGAGTCACATTGGAATCGAGTGATGGAACGCTGGTGATCAATGTCAACGACTTCGATGCCACCATTTCCGAAGCCAAGTGCGACATAACGACCATCTTTGGAGATTGCCGCAGAAGTCACTGTGCTTTCACGAATATCAGGATCAATAAATTCAGCCTTGTAATCTTGCTGCTTCCTCGGCAACGTGCTTAGCTTTGTCTCCATAATTTTCTGAGCACTGAGTGCATACTCGCTCAATGGAATCAGATGACCAGCAAACTCTCCGGAAATGCTGAAGATCCAAACAGGATCAGAGAGATGGCTGTATGATTTGAAAAGTAGGGATGAGGTTGGAGCGAAGGGAAGCATAGAGCGAAAAATTTGCCAAGGATAAAACACTGCAGTTTTGGGCAAGCGGCTGGGGTGGACAGTTTCAAAAGGTAGGGTAGGAAGACGATACCGGTCAACTACATATTCGTTCACTCTCTCGGCTTCTCTCAATAGTTGAGTCGAACCACAATCATTATTCTAGAGTGAAAAGATGTCACACCATTCAAATCATCAGAATCCATTGAGCATAAACTTACGTTAGCATGAAGGAACTTATCCTCATCCAGCAACGTGAATTCACCCTGCAACAGCACGATGAACCAGAGTAAGTTATGGGTAAGGAAGTGATCAAACCCCTGCTGCAGTTCATTGGAGTCCTGTGAGAACAGATTTGAAGAGTCCAAGTGGTTGAACAAGTATTTGACAGCATATTGGATATGTTCGGATTGCCACTTCTGCTGAAACCCCACCCACTTCGCCTCATCTCCTAATGGGCGATTGGTGGGCATGGCTAATCCCCTTAGGAACCGAAGGAGCGGCAAACCCAGGAAATACCCATCCTTATCGATAAAGAAAGGATCGTCAGCCGTGCCACTGATCGGATGCCCCACGATGAACTCCTTCGCTGTTGCATGATAAAATTTGGGCTGCCCTTCTCCTGTTGAAGGAAGATCGACGATTGAACTAATTGGTCTCAAAGTTGCATAGACTTCATCCTCCGTAATTCCCAAAAGCTGCGCAATGGAATGCAAACTCAACGGTTCCTGCGCCACAGCAATCATTCCCACTACAAGGCGGTAATTTTCAATCACATTTGGATGAACAGGCGACGATTCCAGCGTATAGGCCCGCCGCAGTATTCGCAGGTACTCCGAATTAAGATCAGTCGGCGCGTCCATGAGATTTCGGAAGTAATCAAACTCCAATTTGAGTGTCGCACCGAGTTCAGTTCGATCGCAGATTTCACGTATGCGCAGTGAAGCAATAATGGGCAATTCACGACACGCTGAAGTGAAAGTGTCGAGATCCATTTCTGATGGTTTCCATGAAGATTCGGAGATGCAGTCTTTAAGCCCCTTGTCCACCATGCGGCGGATTGTGTGAAAAGTCTCACTCTTGTCGATCGTGTTGGTATCTTCGCACAAAATGACATGACCCATCGATTGAGCTCGACTCCAAGCCCGAATAACCTGTGTCTCTGGACGAGAGCTGACTAACACGGCAAATGAGGAGGGTAGATCATGCAGCTTTAGCACGAGCTCCATTAAACTCTTGAGTGTCATAGGATTCCCACACTCATCTAAGCCATCTAGTATGATAACGAAGCGAATCCTGCCAGAAGGCAGCATTTCTATCACATCGCGCATTGGTTCGATGATCAAAACGCTCATTTGTTTATCCAGTGGGAGACTCTTAACAAAGCCTGAAGATGGCTGCCGAAGGTGTTTGACAAGTGACATCTTGAAGTCTTCGTTGAAGACTGCAAGTTGGTACGCAAGGGTGGAGGGAAAGTGTTCAATGGAATCGAGGCCCGTCCCTGCTTGGTTCTTATCCCAGAAGAACGACGCCGCCAGGACAGCCTCGCTGTTGAGGGTGGACGCAACGCTCATACAAATCGCTGTCTTCCCAGTGCCGGGAGGCCCACGCAACCAGGTAAATCGATTCTTGGAGATCTTGAGATGCTCCAGCAGCGATGCTTGTATCTGAACCCGCGTCCGTTCGAGACATTCCGACTTGCTCTTAACATACATGTATTCGGCAGCGACTGGCTTGAGTCTCGAAAGTTCAGCTGAAAGTTGAAGTTGTGTTAAATAAGGAGTTCAACTGCATGTACGGGAAAACACACACTGCACTGACACACGTTCCGTGCGAAGTAGAATTAAAGTTGATATTCTTAGCTGGAGAGAACACAATCGGTCAAGTTCCAAACACCCCAATAACACTAAAGTTGACGAACCTGGAAACGAAAAATAGCATCATTTAGGCAGCTCTTCATGTCACTTATTTGTTGTGTTATGTCAGGCGCTTGGATAGCCCTCGTTAACAGATTTTTTCGTTGGATTGATTCAACTTCCTCTACTCGTTTTCTCAGGGCTCTACAAGAACATGTTAGGATGGGCAGATAAGAATACGACGAGGAACTTACGCATGGAAATCCCACGTTAGATTTCCTAGTTCGGGGGGAATCTCGCCAGTCCATTCCCGGAGGGGCTGGAACACCGAGTCGTGCACTTTCTGGATCACAACATACAACATCTTCATGTCTCCAGTGTTTCCGGTGATACTCTGGGTCAATGTAACAGGATCAGAGGCATTGATGCGATCACCAAAGGAACTCAGGGTGCCGTGCCCTACCTCGTAGGTATTTATCCACGCCAGGAGCGTGTTCGGAATCTGATAAAGATTGGGTATAGGTGCGAGTTTAAGAGCGGTGGCGGAAGTTTGAAGAAGAAATTTAATGGCATCCATAATGGGCTTCTTTCGGTCACCATGTGAGCCGGTCGCCGCCGCTGATGATAAAGACCCCATGCATAATAAAGGGCCGTCGCCTGTTGACCCCGGTTGCTCAGCAGACACAGCGCCCGTTTCGTACATGGCTTGTGGGTCGGTCCTTGAAGGGGCAGTCTCTTCAGAGGGGAGGTGAGAGTGTGATAGCCGTGAATTATCAGGAGATGACTGCGGGGACGTGGACAGTTTGGCGCGTTGTGTAGTTGATTTGTCTCGATTGGGATTGGGACTTCGCCGCCTTAGGACCCATCTAACAAATCGGTCTCGGAGAGAGGACGGCGGCGTAGGTATAGACGACGGAGAAACTGCATGAGACCCAGCCTCTCCGTCCCGAGTTACCTGGGGATTGGTGATATCGATCCTGGGCGCTTGAAATAAGGACCTGGAAGTGTGTAATGGTTGCGGATCATGGAGCGAGAGCTCGGGAGCAGGAGACTTCGCTTTCGAGCGCCAAGAAAAAAATAGCAACGGGTTTTTGCGAGACATCGTAGTGTGGACGACAGCGCAGGGGCGAAAGACGTGCTCAATTCTCCCACATGACGGCAAGAAACAAAAGTCCACCACCTGTGATGCACGCTAAATCGAGAAAAGGAAATGAAGCAGCACCGCTGTTGTTGTCTTGTTTGGTTTGCTGCGCATATAAGATCCTTTCCGCTCGCAGGGCACCAGGACAGAGAGAGCCCAGAAAGGCATGGCTTATCCATAGCTGGTCATTGGCGACCGTGACATTGAGAATGTTGTTATGACTAACCCGATATGGATATAGCGCTCGGCGGCTGCACTCGTGTTCTAGCAAGGGACTACAGATGAGACCAAAACTTATCGACAATAGGCATGAAAGCAATAAGTCGTGTATATGCGCATGTCCGGTGTAAGGGTGAGTATGGGATGCTGCGTGTCATGACTTGTGTTCCTACACCAGGAAATCCACAAGGACACCCTGCCGCATGGCACACTGGGTGGTACACAGTATCAGGATAATTGCTTCGCCCGATATGGACACTCCGGAGGTAGGACGTGTGGATAAAGTTCTGTCGTGGGTGCGGAAGTACTGTCGACCAGGGCACGAGCTGGGAAGATGAGAAATGGGGTGAGCAGAAGTGAAGGCGCCTATCTTCACTGCCTGATTATCTAGGGGAAGCGAGTCGAGTGGATTGAGAAAGTTTCTAAGTACAAAGACCAAATGTCGAGTGAGCAGTAAAATAGTAGCTTGGGTGGTCCATCTTCCCGAAGACAATAAACGCCCTTAGTACGAGCTCTTTAGATCCTGATGCTCGACAATCCACGTGTATCCACACGGAAAGCTGCAATGGTGTTGTCACTGGTGGCCAGGGAATGCACTTTTTGGAAGCAAATTCACCACATACGTATCTTGTCATGTTTTGGCGGTACGCACACGACCCTACATATCTGATCATCCAATACTAGCAACTGAATCGAGCTGGGTTCTTTGCATTCTCGTCTGCGTTATGTTCTGTTGTTCAGAAAACGACATGGGACCCACGTTACGTAATGCATCATGAGTAGCGATCCTACCCACGTAGATCGGTCATCATTGGTACGAACTTCACCTCAACCCTAGTATCTATGTTCGAAAAGGAACGCCATTCCATGAAACTTCCTACTGTGCACCTTCTTTCTTGGCCAGCTGGCCTTTCCGATTCGGCTCGTTCTCGTGCTATCCAACTAGCTGTGCACCGGAGCTTCGCCCAGTGTGTTAAATCATTCTCCTAACGTTTCGGTGTTTTAGCCGTGAATAAAGGCTCGCCGCGTCATGCACTCCCCTCTTTTCCGCCGCAGAAGCAATGAGTTGATTTGAACCGCCGGGTACCCCGACTCGGAGGTGGTACGCATGGGATCGCAGTGGGCCTGACCAAAAAAGCACCATCGCTGCGTCGTCCCAAGCTTCAGTGGCCCGTTCTTTTTTGAGTCACCATCTTTATCCGCATGCCAATCCATGTTTTAACTCGTTCCATATGATCGCAATATATTCGACGGCTGGGCCGGAGGTTAGCTTGTTCCATTGCCGTTTGACGACCTCTGCTTCCATCGCCAGAATTCACGCCTCAAACCCCAACCTCCCGGACTACATTTCATCGTTTGGTTCGTTTCTCACTTGGCACACTACACGGCACACTACGGCACCTCAATCTGTCACGGGATTAGCGTATCAACACGTCCTTGTTTTTTCCCTCGCCCTCCGATAGATTATTACGAAGTCATAGAGGCTGGAGTCCTGCCTACTCCGATAATAGGGCCCGTGGTTTGGGTACGGATGCAATATATGTTGGACGACTCGGGTGGTATCGAAGGAAGCACTCTTGGCAGCACACTTGCTCTACTGCTCTAATAGGAGTGATTGTCATCGTCAATAATTGCAGTAACACTCAACGGGCTAGCACTGCTGAGCTTCAAGGACATGCCATACTAGATGATAACACAAAAGCAAACATAGCGATTTCCTCTGATGATGATGCAATCCGCTAGTCAGTTATTCTCGCTGCTATTTATGGAGGCTATCTATCCTTATGCAGTGGTGTACATGTCTCAGCTTCGTGAAAACTGCAGTTCCTGAGACAACCACAACGCGACCACGGCGGCAGTACAAAGAAAAAGCTCATGGACACGCTACACAATTTGGCTGATGTCAACAACGATCGGGGCTCTCATACGACCCTGAACCAAAAACCGCGTCCCGTCCTTGCTAGCATGCGGAAAGTAGATGAAATCCTCATCCCCTATCACCCGATCCCCATACCACTCGCAGGGGTAATCATTATTAAGAATGATTGGGTGATATTCAATTGGGAGAATGAGTTTCAACGTGTAGTTGAGCCATAATTCTGGGTTAGGGGTGCCGATCCGCGCTCTATTCAGAGAGTAAGCCTGACGCCGCGCCAGTACCTCCAATGAGTGCGTGTGAAGCTGCGACTCTAGCCACAATTTATCCAAGTCGCGCTCCACCGTGAAGTCCCCTATATTATCAATGCCATGCTCCGAGCCGAGAGTGGGGGGCCGCCTGGCCCCACTGATGATGTATGTGCGGGAGGGAATGGCATGAGGGATAAAAGTCCCGGAATCTGGTAGGTGATGACTAGCAATGAACTCGCGCGACTTTGTTGACCAAATGAAAGCACGGTTTGCATCGCAAGCAACAACGTATCGCCCTCCAGGGGATAGCCCCACTGTGAGACCAACAGGAATTGGTGAGGGGCGAGTTGGAACAGCGGTAGGCATGGAACTGGGAGAGGAAAGAACGTGAATGGATGGCTCCCCCGAGAGGTACAGGATCACCACTCTTTCTTGCCAGTTGGGACCAAGATGTCGTGGGAGCCGTACGATAAATGACGCGTCATCCGCTACAGCAGTGACAGGGGGACGATGCCCAGAGGGGAGGGTACCAAACTTCACAAGTTGTTTGTTCCAATAATCATAGTGGTTGATAATCTGACTAGCGGGTTGCAGACTGTGGTCAAAGGTAAATACGTTACCCTCATCATCTTCGGTAGCAATCCTATGGCTATTAGGGATAACAATCCACACTAGGGGACTGCGCGAGTCACATTGGAATCGAGTGAGTGTGTGCTGCCGATCAATGTCCACAACCTCAATGTCGCCATTTCCAAAACCGAGTGCAACCTGACGGCCATCTTTTGAGATTGCTGCGCAAGTCACTGTGCCACTACGAATATCACGATCACGGTATTCAGCTTCATAGTGGATTACCTCCAGACCCTCCCTATCAATCTCCTTTGGTAACCTCCCTAGCTTTGTCTCCATAACCATCCGAGCACTGAGTGCATGCTCGCTCAACGGAATCAAATGACCAGTGAACTCTCCGGAAATGCTGAAAATCTGAACAGGATCTGAGAGATGATGATATAGTTTGAAGAGTGGGGATGAGTTCGAAGTAAAGGGAAGCATTGATCGAAAAATGTGCCAAGGATAAAATGTCGTGAGAACCTCAGGCTTGAGAGCGTTCCCTCGATATCGATTATTGACGTATTCATTCGCTCTCTTGGCTTCTCTTAAGAGTTCGGTTGAATTATGATTCTAGAGTGCAACGATGTTATATTTGTAGCTTAAACGAGCAGAATTCCATGAATATAAACCTACGTTGGATCGAAGTAATTCATCCGGCAATGCGAGTTTACCGTCCGAGAGCGCAATGAAGATAAGGAGGTTCTGGGTAAGGAAGCGATCAAATGCCTGCTGCAGTTCGTTGGAGTCTTGCAAGAGCAGCTTTGAAGTATTCAAGTGGCTGAACAAGTACTTGACAGCATATTGGACATGTTCCGGTAACTCCCGACCCAGGAATTCCTTCCACCTCTCCTCATCTCCTAAAGGATTATTGATGGCCATCATGTAGTCACGCTCGAAGGTGCCCTCTAGAAATCGAAGGAGTGGCAACCCCAGGGAATACTCATCTGTACCAATAAAGAAAGAAGAATCACCTGCGTCACCAATTGCTTGTCCCGCAATAAACTCCTTTGCCGTCGCATGATAAAATTTGGGCCGCCCTTGTCCTGTTGAGGGAAGATCTATGATCGAACTGATTGGTCTCAGAGTCGCATAGACCTCTTCCTCCGTAATTTGTAAAAGCTTTGCAATTGAGTACAAACTCAATGGTTCTCGCGCCAAAGCGATCATCCCCACCACAAGGCGGTAATTTTCAATGACACTTGGACGAATGGACAGTGAGTCAGGAAAGTAGGCTCGCCGGAGTATTCGCAGGTACTCCGAATTGAGATCAGTCGGCGCATCGATGAGATCCCGGAAGTATTCGAGCTCTGACCGGAAGGTGGTACCCTGTTCAGTCCGAACGCAGACCTCACGTATGCGCAGCGAAGCTATAACGGGCAATCCGCGGCACGCGGAAGTGAAAGCGTTGAGATCTTCCTCTGATGGTTGCCATGATGATTCGGAGATGCAATCCTTAAGCCCCTTATCTACCATGCGGCGTATTGTGTGAAAAGTCTCATTCTTGTCGATCTTGTCGGTGTCCTCGCATGGAATGACATGACCCATCGATCGAGCTCGAGCCCAAGCCTGAACAACCTGTGTCTCTGGACGAGAGCTGACCAACACGGCAAATGAGGAGGGCAGATCACGAAGCTGTAGCACGAGTTCCATTAAAGCTCTAAGTGTTCCGGGGTTCCCGCACTCATCCAATCCGTCTAGGATGATAACGAAGCGATTCTTGCCAGAGGATTGCATTTCTATCGCATCGCGCATTGGTTCGACGATCAAAGTGCTCATCTGTTTGAACAGAGGAAGGCTCTTGATAAATCCTAAAGATGGCTGCCGAAGGTGTTTGACGAGCGACGTCTTGAAACCTTCACTGAAGCTTGCAAGTTGGTGCGCAAGGGTGGAAGGAAAGTGTTCAATGGAATCGAGGCCCGTACCCGCTTGATTCTTATCCCAGAAGAACGATGCCGCCAGGGCATCCTGAGCATCGAGGGTAGATGCAATGCTCATAGAAATTGCCGTCTTTCCAGTACCGGGGGGGCCACGCAACCACACGAACCGAGTCTCCGGGGCCTTAAGAGACTCCAGAAGAGAGGCTTGTGTCCGGACCCGTGTCCCTTCAAGACATTCTGACTTGCTCTTGACATATATGTATTCGGCAGCCACTGGCTTGAGTCTCGAAAGTTCGGCTGCAAGTTGTGTCGAATAACGAGTTTCAGTCCGTGGACAGAAAAACATACATTGCACCGACAAACGTTCAGTACGAAGCAGAGTTAAAGTTGATATTCTGAGCTACGGAGAACATGTCAAAGTCCAAACACCTGAGTAGCACTGAAGTTGACAAACCTGGAACTGAGAAATAGCGTCATTTAGACAGTTTTTCATGCCACTTATTTGCTGTGTTATATCTGGCGCTTTAATAGCCCTCATTGGCAGATTTTTGCACTGGACTGATTCGATTTCCTCTAGTTGTTTTCTAAGGACTCTGCAAGAACATGTTGGAGTGAGCGGATAAGAATGCGACGGGGGCGAGGAACGTTACGCATAAAAATCTCGCGATAGATTTTCCAGTTCGGGGGGAATCTCGCCCGTCCACTCCTGGAGGGGTAGAAGCACCGAATCCCGTACTTGCCGGATCACGATATGCAATTTCTCCATGTCTTCAACGTTGGTGGTGGCACTCTAGGCCGACGGAACAATACCAAAGACGTTGATACGATCCTCATGGAACTCAGGGTACCAGGCATACCTCGTAAATATTAATCCATGCCAGGAGTGTGTTCGGAATCTGATCGAGTTGTGGTATAGGAGCGAATTTAAGGGCGGCGGCAGAAGTTTGAAGGAGAAGTTTAATGGCATTTAGGGTGGTATTCTTTTGGTCGGTCGCCGCCGCCGATCCTGCTTGAGGTGATAAAGACTCTATACGACTCTTGGTCCATCGAGAAATTCGACGCAGAAGGGATGGGGACGCTTCCAAATGATCAGAAGCATCGGGGGAAGGTGGCACGGACGTAAACGGCGGAGAAGCAGCACGAGATCCAACCTCTTCACCAGTGACTCGGATATCAATCTGGGGCACTTGAAGTAAGGTCTTCGAGGTGTGCGACAGTTGCGGATCATTGGAAGAGGGCCCAGGTGCAGGGACCTTTGCCTTCGGACGTCGAGAGGGAGATGGGGATGGGCGTTTGCGAGACATCGCAATAGTGTGGAAGATGAGGACCCCGGCATACACCGAGGGAGCTCCGATCTAGGAGAGGGCCGAAAATCAGTCTGCGGGACGAGAGGTCTGACCTGGAGGAGGGCCAAAATTGGCTTTGGGCAGAAAAATGTTATATCCCGTTGAGGGCCTTTCGGGCAGGCTGGGATCAAGCCTTGATCTGGTAGAGGGCCGAAACCTGCCGAAACTCGACAGCCGTGCATAAATTAATGAAGGTGACAAGGCTTGTCGAAAAAAACTCAGCCGTCCTCAACCAGCTTCAACCTTGTTTTGCACACAAGATGTATCCTGGTCCGCTAGTGCCATCAGGACTACAAAAGAAAATCTATGAACTAGGTTCATTGACATCTGTCTCTGCACTTCCACCTGTACCTTATCTTGGTGTGCCGAACCTGAATGTTGTCCTTTGCCTCAGCAATAATTCTCCCGACGTCTTTTTCATCCTTCACAAGAAAACAATTTTCCTGTTAGTGCCCCATGCTTTCCTTCATCGCGCGACTCTCTGATAAGAAATCAACCAAGTCATGATAATTTATCGAAATAATGGCCGAAGCCTTCTACATCAGTATACTGAAAGCGTCACCTCAATCGGGGCCCCATCCTATCTCAGCGTACGACTATTTTCGCCATTTTTCTGTCATCACAGGATGTTGGTCGCTTTTCCAACTTTGTACCCAACCAGAATGGCCCCCCAACCACAGCATTCGCTCACTTGAAGCCTGAATATGTTCTTCTATCCCTCAATCAATGCGGCAAAGTTGAATGAAAACACAACGCGATTCCGTCAATACTCCACTCGCTGTGGATTGAGACGTTAATTATTCAGATAATACACATTGTGTATGAGAAACTCAAGATGAATGTCAAAGTTGCGATCCGGAAGCTGCAGGAGGGTCTGTGGGAGGGCGTGTTGGATTACGGTAGATTGATAATTCTTGCACGAATATCATTGCTAGCTCAATTGTGGTAACGCTTCATGCCACCCAAGTGAAAAAAAAAATTTTAATGTCTGATCCGTTTGAGGGCCGAACTGGCGTTTTTCTGCAGGTCCGACTTGTCTGAGGGCCTAAATGAGGCCAGGGGACTCAAAATTTGAGGGCCGAAATGGAGGTCTTCCGATCGGACCTCTAATGGAGTATGCCGGGGTCCTGGAAGATGGCGCAGAAGGGGAATAATGAAGCCGGGAAGAGGCACTCGATCCCCTCACACAAAAGCCTTGCAAGCTCGACTGATGATATATACGATGGTGAGCAAGGAGCAGACCTTGCACCGAACACGATGCACACTCAATTGAGACAACAGTGGAGTAAGTATAAGGAAAATTAATCCGCTTTCGCTTGACCATGATTAAAATATTACAATTATGAGTAAGATACCAGTGCAAAGATTCGCAACTGCTTTGATCGGGCTCACCACAAACCCCCTGTATTACGAAGTCATAGAGGCTGGAGTCCTGCCTAACCACTACGACATTCAAGGTCGCGGGAGAATGTCGAACGGCATCTACCGACCAGCACGCGCACGATCCTGGGCTTAATCCATTGCGTTCCCGTCTGCGCTGTGTTCTGTCGCTGAAAGGGATAACAGAGTATCTGCCAATCGTCTACTTGTGGTGTTCTGTTTAGTATCTCCTCGCGGGTCATCTCCACATGCCAATCTCTGTTCTGACTCGTTCCGTGTTGTCTAATCAGCAGCTGGACCGGAGCTAGGTTTGTCGCAACGGGCGACATCGCACGGTATAACAGCCTCTGTTTTCATAGCCAGAATCTGCAGATATTACACATCCATTCATTGCTGGTTTGGCCGGTTTTTCTTTCCTAGCACTTGGCGCACCTGTTGACGTATGACCTACCTTTCCAACACCACACGCTTCGGCACCGACTCTATGTCCATCTGCCATGAGCCTGTCTAGCGTATCATGGCTTTGTGCCTTCCTCTCTCATTCGAATGAATAGAACTCACAAGTTTTCCAACTCATCCCATGCATCAAGACCGGTGTACTATATTTTGGGTGGTGATGCCAAAGCAGAATCGAAAGCACGCTCGACGGCATGGTTCCTCTAACGCTGTAACAGGGGTGATTGTCATTGTCGATGATCGCAGTAGCACTCACCGAGGGTGGCGGCGTCTATTTGTTGTGGTACAGCTGGGCCTCGGACTTCCCGCAATGCGACTAGAAGAGTACTTCTCCACACCGGTCGATGAGCAAGAGTTATTTGTCATTGAAACGCACCAGTGTTCATCTATCCCGCTTCACAGTGCACCGTGCAACCGCGACCTTCATATATCCAGTGCTCTCATTCTTCTGAAATATACACGTTTCATCCCCGAATAAAGACTTTCCACACTGTCCCCTCTCCACCTGCCCAAATCCGGAAGATTTGAAACGCTAGGTGGTACCAACTCGGAGTCGGTACCCATGCGTTCGCGATGGGTCTAACCAACACTATGGTTGCACCCCGCTCAAGCTTTAGTGGACCGCCCCTGTTCATTCCCTTATGAACCACTTTCACATGCCAATCTATGCTCTGATTCGTTTCATGTGGTCTAATCAACGCCTGGGTCGGAGCTAGGTTTGTCGCATCAGGCGATATCGCAGCCTCCGCTTTCATGGCTAGAATCTGCACACATTAACATCCATTCATTGGTGCGTATCAACGCCCATCCCCACCGATCGTGACGGCTCGCGTAGCCGGTTTTTTTCTTTCTTGGCACTTGGTGCACCTGTAATCTACCTTCCCAACACCACACACTTCGGCACTGGCGCTATGTCCATCTGCCACGAGATTAAGGCATCATCATGGCTTTGTGTCTTCCTCCACCACCCAAATGATAAAACTCACAAGTTTTTCAACCCCTCCCATGCATCAAGTACTGGTGTAGTATATTTTGGGCGGTGATGCCGAAGCGGAACTGAAGGCATTCTTAACAGCATGGTCCTCTAATGCCGTAACAGGGGGTGATCGCCATCGTCGATGATTGTAGTAGCACTCAACCAGAGTGGCAGCATCTCTTTTGGCACAGCTGGGCCTCGGACCTCCCACAATGCGACTAGAAAAGTATTTCTCCACTGCGCCGGTCGACGAAGCAGGAGCTATTTGTCCAGCCCAGTGCATTCCTTCCGACGATGATGAAATGCACCAGTGTTCGCAGACACTACTTATCTATCCTGTACGTCTAAAGGTTGTGGTCCCCAACTACAATGCGAACTGTCACCCAGCTAACCAACGAATACAAAGAACGGGAATCATGGACGTGTACAGAGGCCCTAAATGATTTGGCTAATATCAACGACGATTGGGGCTCTCGTGCGGCCCTGAATCAAGAATCGTGTCCCGTCCCTGCTGGCACGAGGGAAGTAGATGAAATCTTTACCTCCCATCACTCGATCCCCATACCATTCATTTCGCCTGTCACGGGGGTTCATACTGAAAAGGATTGGATGATATTCAATGGGGAGAATGAGTTTCAATGTGTCATTGAGCCACAATTTCGGGTTGGGGGCGCCGAGTAACTCTCGATACTCTCGAATGTATGCTAAACGCCTCGTCAAACTTATTGAAAGTCTGTGAGACAGCGACTCGAGCCACAGTGAATCCAAGTCACCCTCCACCCTGGAATTCTGCATATGAGGGATACTATCCCTCCACGCCAAAATGTCCCCACTGATGATGAATGGGCGGTAGGGTGTTGCACCAGTAACAAAAGTTGCAAAACGTAGGCCTAGGCGATGACTGGCAATGAACTCGCGCGACTCTGTTGACCAAATGAAGGCGTGGTTTGAATCACAAGCGACAACGTATCGTGCTCCTGGAGAGAGTTCAAGTGTGAGGCCGCAAGGAATGGTTAGGGGTTTGTCTGGGACAGTCGCAGGAACAGATCCAGGAGAGGAAAGAAGGTGAATGGATGGCTCCCCCGAAACATACAGGATCGCCACACTTTCGTACCAGTTGGCCCCAAGATGTCGTGGCAGTCGTATGATGAACGATCCATTGTCCGCCACCATAGTAACAGGCGGATACCACCCACTGGGGAGGGTGCCAAGCTTCAGAAATGGCGAACCGGGGTCGAATATGAATATGTTCCCCTCATTGTCTTCAGCAGCAATCCGGTGGCAACCAGTGATGAATTCAATCCACACTATGGGACTGTGTGAGTCGCAATGAGATCGAGTAATGGCATGTTGTTGATCAATGTCAACAACTTCGATGTCACCGTTCCCAAAGCCGAGCGCGACGCAAGCACCATCTTTTGAGATTGCTGCCGAAGTTACTATACCATTACGAATACCAGGATCGATAAATTCCGCTTCGTGGTCGGTTGACCCACTCCTCTTTGGTAACCTGCTCAGCTTCGTCTCCATAACGTTTCGAGCTTCGAGCGCATGCTCACTTAATGGAATTAAATGACCAGTGAATTCTCCGTAAATGCTGAAGATACAAACAGGATCCGAGAGATGGTGATAAAATCCGAAAATTGGAGGCGAGAAGGGAAGCACCGATCGAAAAATGTGCCAAGGATCAAATGAATGGCTGCCATCACGAGCGCTTGTGTTGCCTACTGAAGAGTGACGTCCGAGTTGAAAACTGTATTCAAGGATGTATTTGTTCACTCTCTTGGTTTCTCGTAAAAGCTCGATTGAACTGTGGTTCTAGAGTGGAATAATGTTATACTATTGAGAATCAGCAAACCCAATGAATACCAACTTACATTATATCGAAGTAATTCACCCGGCAACTCGAATTCACCGCACGAGAGTGCCATGAAGGCAAGTAGGTTATGGGTAAGCAAGTGATCAAACTCCCGCTGCAATTCACTGGAGTCTTGCAAGAACAGCTTTGAGGGATCCAAGTGGCTGAACAAGTACTTGACAGCATATCGGATATGTTCGGGTCGCTCCTTTTTCTGAAAATCCTTCCACTTCTCCTCGTCTCCTAAAGGACCTTCGGTAGGCATCGCTAATTCATTCCGCTCAAAGATACCCCTCAAAAATTGAAGGAGCGGCAACCCCAAGAAATACCCATTCCTATCACTGATGAAGAACGAATGATCACCTGCATCAATTGGTGCTCCCAAAATGAACTCCTTCACCGTTGCATGATAAAAATGGGGTTTCCCCTCTTGTGTTGAAGGATGGAACTAATCGGTCTCAGAGTCGCATGGACTTCATCCTACGTAATTCCGATGAGTTGTCCAATAGAATACACACTCAATGGTTTCCGTGCCGCAGTGATTGTCCCCATTACAAGGCGGTAATTTTCAATTACACTCGGACGGGCAGGTAGCGAGTCAAGAGTATAGGCTCGCCGCAGTATTCGCAGGTACTCAGATTTGAGACCAGTCGGAGCATCCATGAGGTTCCGGAAGTAATTAAACTCGGATTTGAGGGTGGCACCCCGTTCAGTCCGAATGCAGACCTCACGTATGCGCAGTGAAGCTATAACGGGCAATTCACGACATGCCAAAGCAAAGGCGTCAAGATCTTTCCCCGACGGTTTCCACAATGATTCGGAGATGCAGTCCTCAAGGCCTTTAACTACCATGCGGCGTATTGTGAGGAAAGTCTCACCCTTGTCAATCATGTCAATGTCTTCGCATGGAATGACATGACCCATCGATTGAACTCGAGCCCAAGCCCGAATAACCTGCATCTCCGGACGAGAGCTGACCAACACAGCAAATGAGGAGGGCAGGTCATGAAGCTTTAGTACGAGCCTCATTAAAGTCTTAAGTGCTTCAGGATTCCCACACTCATCTAAGCCGTCTAGGATGATAATGAAGCGACCCTCGCCAGAAGGCAATATTCCCATCACATTACACATTGGCTCGATGACCAAAGTGTCCATTTGTTTATCCAGAGGAAGGCTCTTGACAAAGCCTAAATATGGTTGCCGAAGGCGTCTGACAAGTGACATCTTGAAGTCCTCGTTGAAGACTGCCAGTTGGTGCGCGAGGGTGGAAGGAAAGTGATCAATGGAATCGAGGCCTGTTCCTGCTTGGTTCTTATCCCAGAAGAACGATGCCGCCAGGGTACCCTGACTGTTGAAGGTGGATGCAACACTCATACAAATTGCGGTCTTCCCAGTACCAGGAGAACCACGCAGCCAGGTGAATCGATTCTCAGAGGCCTTGAGACGCTCCAGTAGAGATGCTTGCATCTGGACCCGCGTCCGTTCAAGGCATTCCGACTTGCTCTTGACATACATGTACTCGGCGGCGACTGGCTTAAGTCTCGAAAGCTCGGCTGATAACCGCGTTGAATAGAATGTTCGAGCCCATGTACGCAAGACATACACTGCACCGACAAACGCTCGGTACGAAGCAGAATTAAAGTCGATATTCTGAGCTGCAGTGAACAGGGTAAATGAAGTCCCAAAGATCTGAATAACAATGAAATTGACAAACCTGGGAGCGATAAATGGAATCATTTAGACAATTCTTCATGTAATTTATTTGTTGTGTGATATCAGACGCTCGAATAGCCCTCTGAAGCAGATTTTTGTGTTGGACTGATCTGATTTCTACTACTTGTTTCTTCAGAGCCCTGTGAGAACATGTTCGAACGAGCGAATAAGAATGCGATGAAGATAGGAAACGTACGCGTGGAAATCTCGTGTTAGATGTTCTAGTTCCGGGGGAATCTCTCCGGTCCATTCCCGGAGGGGCTGAAGTACCGAGTCCCGAACTTGCTGGATTACAACATACAACTTCTCCATGTCTTCGACGTTGCTGGCGACACTCTTTTGTCAACATGGAAAAATCAGAAACATCGATAACGTCATCAAAGAACTCAGGTTGCCACACATACCTCGTAGGCTTGAATCCAGGTCAGAAGCGTGGTCGGAATCTGATCGAGATTTGGTATAGGAGCAAACTTAAGAGCAGTGGATGAAGTTTGAAGGAGGAGTTTAATGGCACCCATGATGGTCTTCTTTCGGTCTTCATATGAGTCTGTCGCCTCTGCCGATGCCACCGGCGCTGGTAACGACTCTATGGGTGATGAATAGCCAACGCGGCTTGTGTCCCCCGGCCGCCCAGGGGACACCGCGCTCTTCTCATGGATGGCATGTGGGTCACGCCTTGAAGGGGTATTGTTAACGTTCTCGAGGGAGAGTGATGGTCGCAAGTTATCAGGGGATAGTTGAAGTGAAGTATCTGCTATAGACCGTTCAGGACCATATGTAGTTGGTCTGTCTCGATTAGGACTCGGGCTTCGCCACCTCGGGACCCATCGAGCAAGTCGACCTCGGAGAGATGAAGACGGCGGCATAGACGTAAACGACGGAAGCGGAGCACGAAATTCAGCCTCTCCGTCCTGAGCTATCTGGGCATCGGCAAGACCAGTTTTGGGCACTTGAAGCGGGGATCTCGAAGTGTGCAAAGGTTGCGGATCATGGAGAGGGTGGTCGAGAGCAGAAGACTTCGCTTTCGAACGCCGAGAGGAAACCAGGTTATTGTGGGACATCGCAGTATTGCGAACGACAGGAACGGAATAATGAGGCTGGAAATAGGTGCTCAATGTTTTGATCACCCATCATTCACACGCAATTGAGAAGAGGAAATGAACCAGCGGCGCTGCTGTTGTCTTTTCTGGAAACATAAGAATCTATTTGCTGCGGACATTCGACCCTTTCCACTCCCGGATAGGAATGGCCTAGATAGGCATGGCTTATCCAGTCGCTAGCTAGTCATACTAGAGAATTCACTGGCGGAAAACCAACAATTGCACAGCCGGGCACACGCGGGGGCATAGACTTAAGCGCACTTGCTGTCTTGGGAGGTACAAGCGATCAAGGGTGTGACAATTAGATGAAGGTCCGTTGTATGGTGTGTAGGCACGGCGGTGCGGCGGGGACACAAAGGGAGCATCAGATACACAGGACTCAGGACGCATGTTTGATCCTGACGTGGGACTCACAAGCCAGTTATAGTTTGAAAGTCCATTCGCCCAAGCTGTAAGGGATAAATCAGAACCAATGCAATGCGGTATCCCGCTGGAACTAAGTACTTTGCCGATGAGTATGCGGGCCACATTGTCGACAATTTGAATGGAGTATTTTATTGAGGTTTAACTCTTCTCACGCTTGGCGCTCAATCACTCCAGAATACAATGAACGTCTTAGTACCTAAAAGCCTTTTATATTCCACAATACCCATGAATTGAAAATTGTTAGATATACGTACAAAAGCTGCAACGTCATTGCCTGCTCCTTAAATAATCTGGACCCGTGGTACACTCTCCAGGAATCGTAAATCAACGCTGTGCGAGTTTGCGTTTGCAGCTTGCCACTCATTACTACAAGATCGCGATCGAAAGGGGGAACTGAGTGGGCGTGAATGTGCAGAGTTGGGGACTGCTCAGTTCTGGCAAGTTATCAGGCACCCCCACCCACATTTGAGATCAGATTTATGTTCTGTCGAACGAAGGGGGTGCCGGAGGAAATTCAGCAAAGCTTCATTGCTGAGACGAATGTCATTCCCGCCCCTGTCCACTTCGAAATGGCCCACGTTAAATCATTGAAGACATGAATTTGAGAGCGAATGCGGTAAACATCATTGAACGCTCCAAGAGAATGTCAATATAATTTGCATTGCCTCCTCGTACGACAGAAGCAATCGCCCGCGGTCCCTGGCCCAATCCATAAGGCAATGCCAGTTGCGCTAGATGGAGCACTATGTACTCGCCGAGGAGGATGATCGTTCCCTCCTATCGGTGATTGTGAATTGAGAATGCGTTTGTGCCCCCTTGTAATTCCAGATTGCACAACTACCGGTACTCACATGATCCTATGTAGCCCATGGCAACTGTATCAAACCCATTTACGGCGTCATCTTCTGTGTGACGGAGAAGGGTTACGATCTGTTCAGTCATCGACGTCGGGGCCCCACACCTGGTTCCCACCTACCTCGATCGATTTTAAGGCCAAGTATATACATACCATAGTTCGCGATGCGAACTTTCTACTTTACCAACGACCAGAGAAAAGGAATGCCATCCCGGGGAACCTTCTACATTCTTCCTTGGCAAGCTAGCCTTCTCTCCCACGCTTTCCGATTCCCATTTCCCATCGTTTAGCCAGCTCGTTTGCATACTACTCTCTGCACATATGTCCACCTGGCCATGCATCGGGGCAGTTAATTGTTAATGCTTCATTCAGCCCGACCTTCACGTTAAGAGCACTCGCTCTTTTGAAGCTTAGGTATTTTAACTGCGTATGAAGGGTTGCCATACTCTCCTCTTCCTCTCCACCCTAATTCAAATCCGAAACCTACGAGTCGATTCAAAACATTGGGCGGGGGCCTCGACTCGGAGTCTGTAAACTACCCATGCAATCGTGATGGGCCTAACCAACCACCATTGGTTATAAGCCCTAGCAGTCCATTCATGCTTATTTCCTCGTGAGTCATGATCTTCATTTACATTCCAATCCATGTTCCAATTCGTTGCGTCTGCTGGCATTCGGCCTGGCCAACATTGGGCTGGAGTTAGGTAGGTGCGTCGCATCCGAGATTACACATCTGCTCAGCGGCACGTACCTCCACTCACAGACCACCACAATTGTGTTTCATCATTTGGCCAGTTGTTTGTTCCTAATGCACATTGACGCATAGTCCACCTTTCTAACACGACCCGCCCTGACACCACGGCATCTCATTATGACTTTGTTTCCTCCACCTCAGGACTCGTGATTTTTCCCAACTTATCCCATATATCGAGTACTGGTGAAATATATGTCAAGCAGGGATATCGAGGCGGCGTAAAGAACAACCTCAAGGGCACGTTTGCCATGCCGTAGCAGTGATTGTCATTTCCGATGATATCGATCGCAGTAACAGGGTAGCATGTCTCCCAGATTTGATGTGTCATTGCGAGGCCTCAAGGACTCGCCCAATGAGACCTGGACGATAAGGCGGGAGTAACTTTACAACTTTAACCCATTCCTCCCGACAATGATGAAATGCACCTGTCCATCGTCTTCATTAGTGTACGTAGATGCAACCCATTCTGATGGCATATTTTGAGGCTTTTACTATTCCCGAGACAACTACAACGCAAACTGACTAACAAGAACAAAGAATGTGGATCATGGGCCTGTAGAAGTGCTAAGCGATTTGGCTAATACCAACGACGATAGGGGCTCTCATACGGCCCTGAACCAAGAATCGCGTCCCGTCCTTGCTAGCACGGGGAAAGTAGATGAGATCTTTATACCCTATCACTCGGTCTCCATACCAGTATTGCCCGTCAAGGTGCCCCATACTAAGAATGATTGGATGATATTGGATTGGGAGAATGAGTTTCAATGTATTATCGAGCAATAATTTCAGTTTAGGGCGGTTGACCAGCTTTCGACGGGCTGACGGAAGTTGTGAGCGTCTATGAGACAGCCGCTCCAGCCACGATTCATCCGAATCGATATTCACCCCAGAGCCCCGTGTATGAGGGATACCATCCTCCGAGTCCCCAATAGCCCCACTGGTGATGTACGGGCGGTATGGTGTTACACGTGTAACAAAAGCTGGGAAATTCGATAAGCGATGACTAATAATGAACTCGTATGACTCTGTGGACCAAATGAAAGCCTGGTTCTGATCACAAGCGACAACGTATCGTGCTCCAGGAGACAATTCAAGTGAGAGGCCGCAAGAGTGGCGAGTTGGAGCAGTATGTGTCAAACGAGGACAGGAAAGAAGGTGAAGGGATGGCCGCCCCGAAACACACAGGATCAACACATTGTCGTACCAGTTGGGACGAAGATGGCGTGGAAGTCGTACGATGAATGATCCATTGTCCGCTGCCACAGTGATAGGGGGATAATGCCCGCTGGGGAGCATACCAAGCTTCAGGGGCCGTGAACCATGGCTGAAGATGAATACATTCCCTTCATTATCTTCGGTGGCAATCCGGTGCCTACCGGAGATAAACTCAATCCACACTGGGGGACTATACGAGTCACATTGGAATCGAGTGATGGAATGCTGCTGATCAATGTCAACGACTTCGATGCCACCATTTCCGAAGCCGAGTGCGACATGAGAACCATCTTTGGAGATTGCTGCAGAAGTCACTGTGCCTTCACGAATATCAGGATCAAGAAATCCAGCCTCGCAACCCCACTTCTCCCTTGGCAACTTCTTTAGCTTTGTCTCCATAATCTTTCGAGCACTGAGTGCATGCTTGCTTAATGGAATCAGATGGCCAGTGGGCTCTCCGGAAATGCTGAAGATCCGAACAGGATCAGAAAGATGACTGTATGATTTGAAGAGTAGAGATGAGGTTGGAGTGAACGGAAGCATGGAGCGAAAAATTTGCCAAGGATAACACACTGTAGTTTTGGGCAAGCGGCTGGGGTGGACAGTTTTAAAAGGTAGGGCAGGAAGACGATACCGGTCAACTGCATATTCGTTCACTCTCTCGGCTTCTCTCAATAGTTGAGCCCAACCATAATCATTATTCTAGAGTGAAAGGATGTCACGCCATTCAAATCATCAGAATTCATTGAGTATAAACTTACATGAAGGAACTCAGCCTTATCCAGCAACGTGAATTCACCCTGCAACAGCACGATGAACCAGATTAATTTATGGGTAAGGAAGTGATCAAACTCCTGCTGCAGTTCATTGGAGTCTTGCGAGAACAGCTTTGAAGAGTCCAAGTGGTTGAACAAGTATTTGACAGCATATTGGATATGTTCGGATTGCCACTTCCGCTGAAATCCCGTCCACTTCTTCTCATCTCCTAAAGGGCGATCGGTGGGCATAGCTAATCCCCTTAGGAATCGGAGGAGCGGTAACCCCAGGAAGGACCCATCTTTATCGATAAAGAAAGGATGGTCACACGTGCCACTGATCGGATGCCCCACTATGAACTCCTTCACTGTTGCATGATAAAATTTGGGCCGCCCTTCTCCTGTTGAAGGAAGATAGATGATTGAACTGATTGGTCTCAAAGTTGCATAGACTTCATCCTCCGTAATTCCCAAAAGCTGCGCAATGGAATGCAAACTCAGCGGTTCCTGCACCACAGCAATCGTTCCCACTACAAGGCGGTAATTTTCAATCACATTCGGACGAACAGATAACGATTCCAGCGTATAGGCCCGCCGCAATATCCGCAGGTACTCCGAATTGAGATCAGTCGGCGCATCTATGAGATTTCGGAAGTAATCAAACTCCAATTTGAGGGTTGCACCGAGTTCAGTTCGATCGCAAATTTCACGTATGCGCAGTGAAGCAATAATGGGCAATCCACGACACGCTGAAGTGAAAGTGTTGAGATCCATTTCTGATGGTTTCCATGAAGATTCGGAGATGCAGTCTTTAAGCCCCTTGTCCACCATGCAGCGGATTGTGTGAAAAGTCTCACTCTTGTCGATCGTGTCGGTGTCTTCGCACAGAATGACATAACCCATCGATTGAGTTCGACTCCAAGCCTGAATAACCTGTGTCTCTGGGCGAGAACTGACCAACACGGAAAATGAGGAGGGTAGATCATGCAGCTTTAGCACGAGCTTCATTAAAGTCCTGAGTGCCATAGGACTCCCACACTCATCTAAACCGTCTAGTACGATGACGAAACGAATCCTGCCAGAAGGCAGCATTTCTATCACATCGCGCATTGGTTTGATGATCAAAACGCTCATTTGTTTATCCAGTGGGAGACTCTTGACAAAGCCTGAAGATGGCTGCCGAAGGTGTTTGACAAGTGACATCTTGAAGTCTTCGTTGAAGACTGCGAGTTGGTACGCAAGGGTGGAAGGAAAGTGTTCAATGGAATCGAGGCCCGTTCCTGCTTGGTTCTTATCCCAGAAGAACGACGCCGCCAGGACAGCCTCGCTGTTGAGGGTGGACGCAACGCTCATACAGATTGCTGTCTTCCCAGTACCGGGAGGCCCACGCAACCAGGTAAATCGATTCTCGGGGATCTTGAGATGCTCCAACAGCGATGCTTGTATCTGGACCCGCGTGCGTTCGAGACATTCCGACTTGCTCTTAACATACATGTATTCGGCAGCGACTGGCTTGAGTCTCGAAAGTTCAGCTGAAAGTTGTGTTAAATAAGGAGTTCAACTGCATGTACGGGAAAACATACACTGCACTGACACACGTTCCGTACGAAGTAGAATTAAAGTTGATATTCTTAGCTGGAGAGAACACAATCGGTCAAGTTCCAAACACCTCAATAACATCAAAGTCGACGAACCTGGAAACGAGAAATAGCATCATTCAGGCAGCTCTTCATGCCATTTATTTGTTGTGTTATGTCAGGCACTTGGATAGCCCTGGTTAACGGGTTTTTTCGCTGGATTGATTCAACTTCCTCTACTCGTTTTTTCAGGGATCTATAAGAACATGTTAGGATGGGCAGATAAGAATACGACGAGGAACTTACGCATGGAAACCCCATGTTAGATTTCCTAGTTCGGGGGGAATCTCGCCAGTCCATTCTCGGAGGGGCTGAAACACCGAGTCGTGCACTTTTTGGATCACAACATACAACATCTTCATGTCTTCAGCGTTGCCGATGATACTCTGGGTCAAGGTAACAAGATCAGAGGCATTGATGCGATCACCAAAGGAACTCAGGGTCCGTGCCCTACCTCGTAGGTGTTTATCCACGCTAGGAGCGTGTTCGGAATCTGATAAAGATTGGGTATAGGTGCGAGTTTAAGAGCGGTGGCAGAAGTTTGAAGAAGAAGTTTAATGGCATCTATAATGGTCTTCTTTTGGTCACCATGTGAGCCGGTCGCCGCCGCTGCCGATGATGAAGACCCCACGCCCAATGAAGGGCCATCGCCTCGAGGCTGCTCGGCGGATACAGCACTCGTTTCGTAGATGGCTTATGGGTCGAACCTTGAAGGGGTATCATTAGCAGTCACTTCAGAGGGGATGTGAGAGTGTGATAGCCGTGAGTTATCAGGAGATGACTGCGGTGACGTGGACAGTTTGGCGCGTTGTGTAGTTGATTTGTCTCGATTGGGACTGGGACTTCGCCACCTTAGGACCCATCGGGGGAGGAGAGAGGAGGACGGCGGCGTAGACATAGACGACGGAGAAACTGCATGAGACCCAACTTCTCCGTCCCGAGTCACCTGGAGACTAGTGATATCGATCCTGGGCGCTTGAAGTAAGGACCTGGAAGTGTGTGATGGTTGCGGATCAAGGAGAAAGAGCTCGGGAGCAGGGGACTTTGCTTTCGAACGCCCAGAGAAAAATGGCAACGGGTTTTTGCCAGACATCGTAGTAGTGTGGATGACAGCGCATGGGCGGAAGACGTGCTCAATCCTCCCACATGGCGGCAAGAAACAAAAGTCCACCACCCGTGATGCACGCTAAATCGAGAAAAGGAAATGAAGCAGCACCGCTGTTATTGTCTTGTTTGGAGGCGTGAGGATTTGCTGTGCATATAAGCTCTTTTCCGCTCGCAGGGTACCAGGACAGAGAGAGCCCAGAAAGGTATGACTTATCCATAGCTGGTCATTGGCGACCGTGACATTCACTGCGTTTAGAGCAAAATTATCTGTGTACAATTTCCATGCTGAATAATGCAGAATCAGTGTTATCCTGAGCTATCCCCTGAGAAATCCCAGGTCTCTGAGCAGGTGCAGGTTAAACTTATGAGACGTGCAAAATCACAACTAAGTATATTTTGCCCAGATATAACTGTCGGAAATCGGGAATCGCCATTCGCTCATAACACTTTTCTGCGTTACAACGCATTTAACTTTGGCTTAATCGTTGTAATGTTTCCCAAGTGTTATAACGCGTTATGACATTTCCAGAAACGTTGTAAACTTGTAACATGCGTCAATTGTTACAATGCGTTAGAACGGTGAAGCCAATGTTGTAACAGGCTGGTCAACCCTCTCTCGGAGACCTTAAGAGTGAAGAAATTTCACGTTGCCCCGCGGGACTTACTCCGTGATATCCAAATGAGGTAAACCAGGTGACTGGACAAATGACATAAAATGGACAAGCCTGGTATCTAACCCAGGACCTCTAGCGTGCATCCATACACTACTTGCCCATTATGCCAGGGAGGTTACTCCATCCCTGATGGTGGGAGGTTACTCCATCCCATATTCCAACACTCGCCCTCAATTTGGGGTGTTAGCCTCCAAATTGATGTACCGTGGCTGTCCACCATGAAGAAATTTCACATTGCCCCACAGGACTTACTCCGTGATATCCAAATGAGGTAAACCAGGTGACTGGACAAATGACATAAAATGGACAAGCCTGGTATCGAACCCAGGACCTCTAGTGTGCATCCATACACTACTCGCCCGTTATGCCAGGGAGGTTACTCCATCCCATATTCCAACAAAGAGGTGGGGTATTTGGCTGAATAAAATAGGCCTAATGGGCCAAAACGAGGCTGTATATCCAAGGATATACAAATCCCAAAGTGCGGCGAACTGGGGAAAGTTGCGCGAACATTCATGTATATCCTTGTATATACATGGATATCCTTGTATATACATAGACATTCATGTATATCCACCATGTATATACAGGTGGCACCTGAATACATTTGCTGCGGCTGCCGATGTCATGTGGTCCATTGCCACATGTTACTGCGGAGTTGTCCGAATTTATTGTTATATTGTTATATCAATCTCTCTCCTCTCGGTCGATGTTGGGTCCCCCGCTTTGCAGGTTGCTTAACATGGCTTGGGCCACTGCGGGCTGAAGGTGAGACCCTCTCTTTTCATATTTCATACGTTCTTCCATTTGACTGTCACACCTCTTGCATTTTTAATGTCCTTCACCTCTCCTTATCGCGAGGCAGATGTCATATCTGTGCATACCCGACCCCAACCCGACTTCCGGACCTCCACCCTCTTCACCTCCGGAGTCATACCCTACCGCTGCCGTTCCGATACTCACCCTTGGTCCTGGCAACACACCTCCTTCTACCCCCCCATGCCACCTCTACTCCTCTTTCCCTCTCCTCCCCTATCTCCGTCCGCTCCGATACTCACCTCGGACCGAACACCACCCCTTTCTCCACCCTCCTACTCTGCTCCTCCTTCACAACACCTCCACCCTCCCGTCATCCTCCTACGCTTCCCCCATCCGCTCCGATACTCACCTTCAGACCTGACAACTCTCGTTTCCGCCACTCCTTCTCCCTTACCTCTCTCCTCCCTCTGGTACTCTTCTGCCGACCTCCCACCAAGTTATGACCCTCCACCGCTGTCCTGTGTGATTACTGTGCAGCGCGATACCTCAATTAGTTAGGTATGAGTAGTGATGGACGGACTTGCCTGTGCAGCGCAATACCTCAATTAGTGAGGTATCAGCCGCTAGCGCAAGTCTGGTCCTTATATACATCTTGTAATGACTCTACGCCACTGAGGTGAAACATAAATGGTAAACAACAAGTTGAAAACAAAAGCGCAAAGCACAAAAACAAAGAGTCCAAGAGGTTGCTGCCGTTTGTGCCTCAAAGCGCCTCTCCCCTTCCCAAAGCGTGAATGTCCGGCCCGGGTGACTCCCTTGACCACCAGTGGGGTTGGGCTGCAACTTCTAACATCCTGTACTTTGTACTCGGACACCGTTCGTACCTTTGCTCCGAGCCTCCGTCATAGTCCCTACCTCGGACTTTGACTCCACCTTGGTCTTAGTCCATTGCATTGGTGACCTCATACTACGTAAACACCATTGCCAATATCCCTCGGACTTTCAACCCTGCCTCCGTAACCTCCGTAAGCTCCGCAACCTCCGAGCTTCGTGGATCGCCTTCAGCACTTTCGCCGCTTGTAATGTATCTCTCGGGTTTTCCCCTCATCCCTATTTGGACTACTGCTTCTTCCCATTCTAGCCAGTTAGTCATCACCCCCACTTCTCCTCATCCTCCTGCCCCTCTGGGCCTTGCCCTCCCTACTGTCACAACCGACAAATCCTGGGGCTCCGTCAGCGGCGAACCAATGCCGATAGGCGAATCCGCCGACCTGAAACCCATCCTAACCAGCCCCCAACCCCATGTCTGGCCTCCTGCCTTACTGCATGAGACTTGGCCAGTAATCAGAACCTAGACCCTGCCGGTATTCCGACCTTACCTCCAGTTCCTGAGCCCTTGGTGCTCCCGGCATTCAGTCATGCCTGCCTTGTCTCCATCCGAACCACACTCATCACTTCCCGCTATGTGGTCACAGCCATGCCCCGCTTCTGTGCATTCTGCACCCTCTGCCCACTCCGCACCCTCTGCCCATCTCTGCACCTCCTGGCCACTTCTGGTTGCCCTTGACACCTCTGGTCAGGTCAACACCTCTGTACCTCTGTTGGCCTTCATGCTGTCCTTGTGTGACAGTGCTGGCAGATCAACCTCTGTTTGCGGACTTGTGTCGGCACCGCACTGACCCCGCTTATTTGCGGACTTGTATCGGCGCCGCGCGCTGACCTCCGCTTTTCCTCCTGCCATTTGTCACTTGGCAGCTTGTCATTCATTCTTTGCCGAGTGCCATTCATTGTTTGCTTCCTGCCAATATCGGCATTTGATCCCCTCTTTATTGGCACTAGGTTATTGATCTCATTCAGTTATTCATCAATAACCCTTGCCACTTATTGTTTATTGATCTGTTCCTTGTTTCCAGTTCCCGGGCTCTTGTCCTTATTTAGTTTGACAATCCCCGCTTATCTCCGCGCCGGACCGTGCCGGACTGACCAGCCTTTCTATATTCCCTCTTGCCTATTTATCTACCTTGTAAATACTTTCGGGGACCCCAGTCTGAAATCAACTAGAGTACCCCCCTGTCTGTTCTGAGTCTCTTCTTCTGCAAAGGGGCTTCCCCCCCTCTGAGTCCGTGCTCGCGGAGTCCGCGCTCCTCCTACAGGTCCGCTCCGCCCGCAAGTCTTGTTTGAAGTCCGCTGTGAGTGTCAATCCGTAAGTACGGGATCTCCCCCAAACGTCAAGCTCAGGGCACAGCGCTCCACCTGAGTCGCTGAGGCCGCGATCCCACTCTGCTAACCTTGAACAGCGCTTCCGGACGTGCCGCATATTTCTGCCCGCATATCTGCGCGCGCGCTCCAACAGACCTCTGCCACAATCTCTGACCCGGACTCAGACAGAACCCAATCCATTGTCTATCTGTCTTCTGACAGTCTGCCAGACTCCAACAATATTCCCAGTCTCTGACAGCATCCCAGATCTCTGACAGTATTCCGACTCCGACAAGAATCTCGACTCTGACACCTACCTCCTTTCGGACATATCACAGGTCCTGCCTTATGACCTTCAGTACCACTCCACTTCTTTTACCCTTTGTTCCCATTCAGATGTCTTCGTTCCGATTTGGTTTCCCTTTGTTTCCTTGTGCTTTTGCCCCCTCCATTATATATATCGGTGCTTGTACATACTTGTTTTGGTTCAGTCCGAAATCGACCTGAAATGCCCCCTAGAGACTTCCTGCTCACCTACTGTGAAATTAAGGACCAAATGGACAAACAGCAATGGCACAGCGCTCCGCTTGAGTTGCTGAGGCCAAGGTCCCTCCACGCTAAGTCTCCGATTCCACTCCGGAGTCGTCTGTATCCACCCGGTTCTAACAGCAGAGGCAAGAGTATCGCCGTTGTTTGTCATGATTCTCCCTGACAAATACTGTATCCTGAGTATCATAGTGCTGCAAATTTGCTGCATTGCACCCTTTCCTGTTGATGACGTGGATTTTATGCTTCTGACGTGCAAGCTCCTCTGTCTCCTTCAGTCATCCATATCATCCTGTCGCTTCCACTTCCCATCATGTTGCCATTCTATGCTTAGTGTGATCTTCAAGTCTATATGGCTAGGATACCGGCAGTCCGTCCCCCTGGAATGTCTCAAACACGCCCTCCACGACACCTGTCTCTCCTGGGCCGCATCCCCTCAATGTCAAGTACTCTCCCGCATTTAGGTTAAGTCCAGTGGCCAACCAATTTCTTGATAACATGAAGGATTTCAAAGTCGATCCTCATGCTTGGCTGTACACTATTGAATTCCATGACCAACGCTCTTATCGTAACAGGATGCTACTTTGTCAGAGACCAGGTTGAGATGAAGGAGAGTCTCCGTGGCGGAGGGCTTCGGCCTCAGCGACTTATGCCAGGAGCTGTCATATCCATACAATCCCGACCTCCGCTCCGGGCTCCCGGAACTCCGAACCTGACTTCCAGAGTCCTACTTCCCTTCCGTCACCTCCTCCTTGCCGACTCCCAAGAGGTTATCCCACCTCCGGCTCTGACACCACCTTCGGTCCGACTCTGGAACATTCCAGGTCCGACCCCAACCTCGACACCTTCCAGACGAGTATGCAAAACCTATGCTCCCAACTCCGGACCTCCGCTCTGGAATCCCGTTTGCGTCTCCATCTCCGGAACCTCTGGTCGTAGCTCCGACCTTGGACTTTGACCCCACCTCTGCTTATACCCATTGTATTGGTTAGCTCATTCCATTTAATTATGTTTGCCAATATTCCGGAGTTTAACTTCCGAGTTCGGACTTTCCGGACTTATGTCGGACCTTGCAACTATTGCATTGCTCCATTCAGTTCCGCTATTCTCCCTCATTCCTATTTGGGCTACTGCTTCCTTTCTATTCAGTCAGCTAGCCATTCCCCACTCCCAACCTCCTTCCTTCCTCCTCGGGCCTTGGCCCTTCATTCCTCCTTTGAGAAACACCATTGAGTCAAACCCTTGACCCTCGGTGTTGTTCCTCTTTCCATCTCCCTTTGTCTCCTTTCATCCTACCCTCGCTCCTTTTGATTCCGGACCCCTCCTTATATACAATGTACATAGTAACTTGTAACCTCAGTCCGAAATCGACATGAATTCCCCCCAAGAGACTTTCCCTCTGCTAGGTCCGAAATTAGGGGCCCCTAGGACAACCAGAAATGGCACAGCGCTCCACCTGAGTCGCTGAGGCTGAGGTCCTTCCATGCTAAGTCTCTGATTCCACTCCGGAGTTGTCCGAATCCGCCCGGTTCTAACAGGAGCGCTGTGCCAAGTAACATGTCTGTGCCCTAACTTACTAACTGGCAACCAGAACTACAGGGGGTAAACTCTAGTCGATTTTATTACTGAAGTGTAACCTATGTACAAGTTGGATATATATATAGTTACAGCAAAGACGGGTCCGCAAATGGCGGAGTGGAGCTAACGGGGTTAAACATTAGCTGTCATATCCATCCCCGGCCATCGACTTCCGGTCCCTCCGATCCCTCCGGTCTACCTCCACTCCTTCACTAACCTCAGAGCTCCCGTATTCCGCAATCCCCTCGGTACCCCTCGATGGTCACCACCCCCTCCTTTCAATTTATTACCTATGCCTCCCTAAGTACAGAGCCCCGAAGACTTCCGGAAAGCTCCAACGTCCGCTAGTGCACTCCCGCCTCCGCTGGGCAATACACTCGCCTGCCCTGCAGAGCCCACCTTTGGGCCTATCCCTCCTTTCCGTTTCTGGGTTATCGCCTGCCTTTCCGTTAACCCCGCGACCCGACTTGTCAGTAATATTCAGTCAGCTAATGTTTAACCCCGTTAGCTCCGCTCCGTTCGGCTCCACCATTTGCGGACCCATCTTCACTGTAACCATATATATATCCAACTTGTACATAGGTTACACTTCAGTAATAAAATCGACTAGAGTTAACCCCCTTCAGTTCTGGTTGCCAGTTAGTAAGTTAGGGCATGGACGTTTTTGTTATGGAAATGGAGAATCTTATGGTCCATGACAGGCAACCAGACCTTGAGGCCCTTTGCTATGGAAATGGGCCTAGACTCCTATAGACCAGGCACACAGGTAAGATATTTCTTCTTCTCACTTCATTCTCTGCCAAACCCCATGCCAAGCTTTCCCACTGGGTTTGGTGCTGGCTGGGGGATTTGTTGATTTCCAAAGGACTTCCTTTGGCCATTATAACATTTGTATTAGATAGATACAAGTCATATGACATGTATGGTAATTGCTGAGATGTTTTCTCATTATCAAATACATAACCCACAAACCTTGTACCGCAATTGTAACATCCTCACCATTGTGTCACCACTGTAAACTCAACCTGTAACCCTGGAACCATGTCCACCTCCCTATTCCTCCTCTCCATGACAAAACCGCAGCGAGGAGGGCATTCCCACGCCCAACCTCCTACTCCCCACTCCCACCAGTCCACCGGGTGGTTGAGTGGTTACTCCCATCCAACCAGAAGTTCCCTATCAGGAACTGTAGCCTATCCCACCTCCTCAGGAGAAGGATATGGTCCAGGCAGCTCCAGGATGCCTGGCCACGCACCCGCGGGTCCCACTTCCCATGGTCACCCACTACCGTGCACTGGTCCACCAGCCCGCTTTCCCCAACAACTCCTGCTACCGGTACGCTCCTGTGAGTGCCAAGTCACCGATAGCCACCAACTGGGTGACTCCCTTTGGGAGTCCCAGTATCCCTCACTACCGGTACACTCCATTGAGCGCCAAGTCACCACTAGCCAAACACTCCCAGCACACCTGCTACCGGCATGCTCCCAGGAGCGCCAAGTCCCCATTAGCAGACAGCCAGGTGGCTCCCTCAAGGAGCCCACATCATATTCGCTACCAGTACACTCCCAGGAGCGCCAAGTTACCATTGGCCGACACACAGGTTGTACTTTCATACACTCATCCTATTCCGCTCTCCCTCCGATGGCTACGCAGCCGCCTCCATTAGTGAGCCGAACGGCTCAGGTTGGGTTCCCCGGAACCCATTCCTGTAACAGTGTTACTAGGCACAGCGCTCTTGGCATAAGTTGCTGAGGCCGAAGCCCTCTGCCATGGAGACTTTCCTTTGTCTCGAACCTGGTCTCTGACATTAGCCGACTGAATATTACTGACAAGTTGGGTTATGGGGTTAACGGAAAGGCAGGTGATAACCCAGAAATGGAAAGGAGGGATAGGCCCAAAGGTGGACTCTGCAGGGCAGGCGTGTGTATTGCCCAGCAGAGGTGGGAGTGCGCTAGCAGATGTCAGAGCTGTCTGGAAGTCTTTGGGGCTCCGTACTTAGGGAGGCATAGGTAATAAATTGAAAGGAGGGGGTGGTGACCATCGAGGGGTACTGAGGGGATTGCGGAATATGGGGGCTTCGAGGTTAGTGGAGAAGGAGTGGAGGTAGATCGGAGGGATCGGAGGGACCGGAAGTCGTTGGCTGGGGATGGATATGACAGTATCCCCTTCTTAGGCCTGAACCCTTGAAGGCCCAGAATTAGTAAGGTGAGGGGAGCTGTACTTACAGAAAAGAAAAAATGAGAAGATGAAAACGGAAGTGAGGAGTGGAGGAAAAAGGAGAAATGGGAGAGGAGTCGGGGTTCCTAAGGAGCTTCGGGTCCAGGCTTATCTGGGTACCAAGAGTGGAACGCTTCGACGAGGTCGGAGGCGTGATCGAGTTCGCTGGCAAGGAGCCATTGTGTCTCCTCGTCGGTCCCTTCATAGCCTAGCCACTTGACCAGGTAGAGCAACTTGTTGCGTCTACGTTGGTCGATCTTGGAGTCGAGTATCTCCTTGATCTTGAACTCGAACTCGCCTTCGATTTCTACAGGAGGCGGAGGTGGCTGGTGGCGGTTCGGAATGATGTTCAGGACAGAGGGTTCGATCTGCGAGACATGGAATACCGGGTGAATGGCTTGCATGTTTTCCGGCAGGCGGAGAGTGAGGGAGTGAGTTCCAACGTGGGCAATGATCTCGAATGGGCCGAGGTTTTTCTCGGAGAGCTTTTTGGAAGGTTGGGTGGAGCGGAAATACTTGGCCTTTACATAGACCGAGGTTCCTACTTCGAAAGCTGGGGCAGAACTCCGATGGGAGTCTGCTGGGCCCTGATATCGGATCTGAGTGAGATGCATTTCCTCATGAAGGAAGTGATGGAGGGAGTCGAGATCTATGGAGTACTCCTGGGTGTGTACTGATGTCAGGTCTCGCTCCGGGTGAATGGCGATGTTCGGATGGTAGCCTTTGTTGGCGAAGAACGGAGAGACACCTGTAGTGGCATTCGGAGCGTTGTTGTATGCGAACTCTGTGAGAGGCAGGAGTTCGGACCAATTGTCCTGCTGGTAGTTACTGTAAATGCGCAGGTACTGCTCGAGCGTCTGGTTCATCCGTTTGGTCTGACTGTCTCCTTCCAGATGATAACTGGAGGTGAAGTGGAGGTGGATGTCAAGGGCTTTACCAAGTGAACGGAAAAAATGAGAGACAAACTCTGGACCCCTGTCGGAGGTGACATGGGAAGGAACTCCGTGCTTGGAGAACACATGGAGGAGGAAGAGCTTGGCTAGTTCCGGAGAGGTGATGGTGTCGTGGGTAGGGATGAAAATGCACTGTTTGGACAGGCAGTCCACAATGACCAAGATGGAAGTGAATCCGGAAGAGGAGGGTAGCTGTTCGATGAAATCCATGGAGATGGAGTTCCAAGGACATTCAGGGATGGGGAGTTGTTTGGGTAAGCCGTAAGGCTTATGACGGGGGACTTTGGCACAGGCACAAGAAGTGCAGGAGGAGACGTAACTCTTGACGAAGTTACGGATGCCCGGCCAGGTATACTCACGACATACTAGATCCAGAGTCCGGTTTTGACCGAAGTGTCCGGAAAGTTGGTGGTTGTGTTTGTCTCGTAAAACACGGAGACGGAGATCATTAGAATCCGGGACGTAGATGCGGTTGTCCGGCCTTAAAAGGCCTTCGGCATCAACGGACCAGCAGGAATTGGGGAGGTTGGGGGAAGCGAGATGAGAAGAGATTGTGGTGTCGGAGGAGAGGGAGGCTAGGATGTCTCGATGAAGAGCCTCTGTGTCGATGAGTACGGCTGCTCAGATTACTGTGGCAGCTAGGAACGTAGCTCGTAAGGATGCAGTGAGCTGCTCCGAAGTGAAGACCAGTTGGAAGTTCTGTGGATTGACGCGAGCGTAGTCCATATCCCCTTCTTTGGGATAGACGTCCCAGCGTCTAGTCAACGCATCTGGTTTTACTCCGAGTCTTCTGGGACGGAATTGGACAGTCATGTGGAATTGGGAGAGGAACTCTGACCAGCGGGCTTGCCGCTGGGTCAAGAGTTTGGTGGTGGAGAAATACTCGAGGTTCTTGTGGTCGGTGACGACATCGATTGGGGTTCCTGAACCTTTGAGGTAGTGACGCCATGATCGGAACACATCATGAATGGCGAGCAGTTCCTTGTCATGGGTGTCTGTCAGAAACTGTGTTTGAGGTGATCGCAGGAAGCGGAGTGGAGTACGGCAGCGTGAGTGGTCACTTAGCTAATGAGCTACTCCGTTGCAAGGCGTCGTGGGGTTGGGACTTCAGCTTCAATGACTTGGCCAGAGCGTTGCGCCACACGTTCTAGGCTGTCCCGTATTTCACATTAGCGGGAAAGACCTTGCAGCGACGTTGAATTAAGCGGGGATGAAGTTGAGAGGTGAACTTAGGATGAAAGTACTTGGGGGGGAATTCTAGTCGATATTCAAACTGAGGTACATCGACAGTAAACTACAAGTATAAATAAGAAAGGAGAACAGAGAGGGGACCAGTCGGTCCGGCGCAGGATGGGAGCGGGATGATAAGTACGACAGAACTAAAAGAGCGATGAGGACCAGGGAAATGGAACAGAAGAAATGAATGGAACAGAGGACAGCGAAGTTGGGAGGCAGAATGGATAGGCCGACAATCTAGGTGCATGGATCAGAATGTCAATATACATATAAATCAAATATCAATAAAGGAATAATGTATTGTCAATAAAGGAATGTCAATAAGGAGCGGATCAACGGCGACCATAACAACCGCTAGTTAGTTAAGCGAATGAGTAGAATAAAACGGTATCGGCCGAATGGCTGAGGAACCCAAGTGGTGGCGGGAGAACGAAAGAGGTGCTGCTACAGGGCCGTAGAATGGGAACCACTATCGGTGCTGCTAAGTGATGGGCAATGGTGAGATTAACGAGCGCGAGTAACGGCGCAAGAATGGGGGTGCAGAAAGTGGTAGAGGGGTGGGGACTTTGCAGGGCCATGACAGTGTCGTAATTGAGCTCCGGTGCCGAGAGTGTTCTAGAGCAGAAAGCGACGGGGCGAATCTCTCCATCATCACAGCGGATGGACAGGATTCCGGAGATCACGTAGTCGGAAGTGTCGGTTTCTACAATGAGGGGGGTATCAGGTAGCCAATGTGTAAGGATAGGAGCAGAAGTGAAGGCTTCTTTCAAGGTGTTGAAAGCAGAGCGACAATCGTCAGAGAATAGCCAGGGGGCTCCTTTACGCATGAGGCGCATCAAGGGGACCACAATGTCGGAGTATTGGTGGATGAAACGCTGATAGAAGTTAGCAAAGCCAAGGAAGGATTGGACATCCTTGACTTTACGGGGCTCGGGCCAATATTGGATGGCTTTGACCTTCTCGATGGACATGGTGAGTCTGGAGGGAGAGAGGCAGTATCCGAGATATTCCGTAGTGTCCATATGAAATTCACATTTCTTCGGATTGGCGTATAGGCCATGTTTGCGGAGTCTCCTAAGAACTTCTCGGACATGCTCCTGATGTGAAGCCATGTCTTCCGAGTAGGTAAGGATGTCGTCTAGGTAGACTACCACAGAAACATCCAAGAGGTTGGCAAAGATCGTGTTGACGAATCGCTGGAAAGCCGCAGGTGCATTTGTGAGACCGAATGGCATGACAAGCATGCCGGAGGTCGAGTCTGGTGTAGACCGTGGCATGGCTAGGTGCATCAAGGAGGTCGGAGATGCGGGGGAGTGGGTAGCGATCTTTTTTGGTGATCTTGTTCAGCCCTCGGAAGTCAACGCAAAGATGGAGGGATCCATCCTTCTTGTGGATGAAGAGGACCGGTGCTGCATGAGCAGAGGTAGTGGGACAAATGAACCCGGAGGCCAGGTGTTCATCTAAGAACGCCTGGAGGGCCTCGAGTTCCGAGGTAGAGAGAGAGTACATAGTACCCAAGGGTGGGGAAGTGCCTTCCTCAAGGTTGATCTTTAGGTCGTGCTCACAGTGCGGTGCCAGCGTTGAGGCTTTGCTCTTACTGAACACATCCGTGAACTCGTGATACTCCTTCGGAACGGCTGAGAGGTCAACGGAATCGGTGTGGGATGAGGCAGCCCTCAAGCAGCTTTCCTCAGAAGGGATGGTTAGGCTGAAGGATACCGATCCTTCAAGTCGACAAGCCTTCGTGAATGCGGAATGGCTGACGAACTCGATAGATGGTAACGGGGAAGTAGGAGCCTGTGACTGAGGTGCTGGCAAAACATCAGATGGTTGGATGTCGGACGATGGCAGTGGTGCCAGAGATGACAGGGGAGAGCTTGGAGTAACTGTCTTGGTAGGTTCGGAAGTTTGGAACGTAATACTGCTTGAGACCCAGTCAATCAACAGATTGTAGTGGGTAAGCCAGTTGTGTCCTAGGACTAGGGAACATGATCCATCCAGCGATGTGGCGGAGAAAGTCGTGGGGGTGATGTTTCTGGAAGCGAAGTGGAGGGGAATATCAACGGCACGGGTTATGATTGAGTTGGTGCTACCGTCGAATAGGCGTAGTTGTAGGGGTTTAATCTGGTATGTCTTCAAGGCCAACTTTTTTACGAATGTGTTGTCGATGAAGCAGTCCGAAGACCCAGAGTCTATGAGTGCGGGTATGTTCTCATAGGAGCGGAAAAGTTTATTTTGTGTCCTATCATTGGATGGAGGAGGAACAGGAGAAGAGAAAGAAGAGAAGCGGAGAGAGGTGGATCGATCTTCGGAAGTAGTTGGAGGGGGCGGAGGAGAGAGTGGTACATCAGCAACACTATCTACAATGGGTAGAACATTAACCAAAGGGTCAACATTGAGAGGAGAAAATAGACCATTTGAAAGAGAGAAAGAAACGGGAATATGGAGGGAGGATAAATCGGAAATGGAAGACACATTTAAATGCACTTCTTTGAGCGCATGGAAGGAAGGATCGCAACCCCCGGTCCGTGTGGAGTCCATGGGGGTGCGATGTAACGGGTCTATCAATCTAGACTCGCAACCCAGGCCTGGGGGGGTAGGTTTCTCTCTCTATCTCTCAGGTAGATGTGGGTCCTGCGAGTACGGTGCTGATACTCTGTCTGTGTAACCTCTAACTAACTGTCTGTACAGTTGTCACGGAAGAGTCCGATACAAATATAAAAGGAAAGTCGCATGCGTGAATGAATGAAAATAGTAAAGAAAGTAAAGAAAATAAAGAAAATGTCAGATCTCCTCAACCACTCCACCAAATCCGACGATCTTGGACTCGTCAGAACCACCTCCACAGTCTCTACAACTCCTACTATTACCACAACTCACCAATCCTAGTCCCTGATGCAGTAGGGGGTGAAATGTGTGATAAGGGTTGGTTTGACCTGCACGGACTTGTCCCCACAACAGCGGACTAATTTTTTGCTTCTTCGGAAGCGGATCCTTGCTCCTCGGTCTGGGCCGAACGGGCTTTAGACGTGCGAGAAGAAGACTTAGGACAGTCCTTGACCATGTGGCCAGACTGACTGCAGAACATACAAAGTTTCTTGTCGAGATGACGCTTACGCTCTTGTGGCATGAGCTTGCCGTTGTCTCCAAGTTTAGACAAAAGGTCCGGCTTAGCGGAGCTGGCCTCGGACTTCTTATTGTCCTTCGGAGGCCTACTACCGGAAGCGGAGTTGAAAGAGGAGGAGGAAGGGATGGGGTTGGAACAAGAAGCAGCGGTGGACTTGTCGAAAACGTTAGAGGAAGAGGGTTTTGCATGACACATAACTTCCGATTTACACTCCCAATAGTGTGCATCGAGAGTTTGTGACAAGGTGCGAAGTTCAGAAAGAGTAGAGGGTTTACCTACTCTGGCAATATCGTCCTTGATATGTTCCGGCAATCCATTATAGAAAAAACGACGAAGCGCAGCTTCTCTGTAACCCTGAAGTTGAGAGGCGTGTCGGTTGAACTCGATGACATATTTATTGATGTGGTGCCCATTGTAGGAGAAATAACAGTCACACTATGAAAGCCCATCATGGAAATATGCCAGATAAATCACAAAACCTCATACAATAAGTAGATATGAGAAAATAGAAGGACCTGAATTTTAATGAATTTCTACGAATTTTTACGAATTATTATGACTATATGTGATAAATCAAAAGAAAGAAAATTAGCAAAAATATTTCAAGCTTAGCATCAACGAGACGGAATTTTCGGGGGAATTTATAGCAAATATTAAACAAAGAATTAGGACAATCGACCAAGATTTGACTATAAAAACAATCAGAGAACCTCCACGGAAGCTACTTTCCCACATCCGCACATGTAGCCAAGGATGGAAGTACCACGGAACAAGGATTCCTCAGGAACTAATGCAAAATTCAAAGTCGTGTTTATAATAGGAAATGTAGATGTCCCCCAAACGGACCCAATGAAAGTAATTACAGGGGAAACTACCCATAAACGATGGAGATATGACTAAAACTCCTGCAAAACGAGGACAATGTCTAAAAGGCAAGCGCGAAGATTAACCATTAACGACTGAGACAAGCTTGATAGCCCATTAGAAAGGAAGGGATCTAATCTTAATCCTCCCAAATTTTCATAAAAAAGGATCATGCATTAATGAGATATCCAATAATGGGAATAGCAACATCAAAAGTCCGAGCTCAGGGAAAAGACGATGTTTGCGTAGGATCCATAATTAAAACATACAACGAAATTCACACGGAAATTATGAAAAATGGGGAACTATAGTTATGCAAATTTTCAGCCCAAACGGTCCAGTCGTTGTGAAGCTATACCCATGATGGGAATATAGAAATCCACATCATGTGTAATGACACATGAGGGTGGCGATGTGCAGGGAACTGGCCGTTGGAACCGAGATCCGCACTTCGGCAGATCGCGAAGACCAATTTCCATCCAAATAAGGAAGAGCCCGGTCAAAACAAAGCATGGAAAGTGCAAAACAACCTTAGATCATGAGGGAAAAATCTGAAATAAATCACAGAAGCCCATATGAAAGAAATAAACACCCACGCATATCATAAATCCCGAACAATTAAATGGAAACGGCGCCCACATCCAAATGACTATGGGAATGATGCACATGATTACCGAATGTGCACGTGAACTTTTGCTAACTCAACGAATACCAGGAAATAGGACACAACCTTAGTACCATTGGAAAGGTGGGAATAAATGAAAATTTATGATACCAAGAACGTGAGAAAACATTCAGAAATGAATGAGATGCCAGGACATGAAGTTAGAAACCTGGAAACACGTGGGAAGACAGCTTCAAGAGGTCCAGAGTCCTAAATAAAATACATAAAAATATGATATCTTTAAGGACGACCTACTATAACAACGAACAATACATATGGAGGATTAGAATGTGATAATACAAAGGGGAGTCAGGGAATATGAACAAAATTCACGAAAACCACTAAGCTACGACAGACCATGGCAGGAATTTTAGGGAACGATATTCTGTCAGGGCACATACCCTGACTTAGCCCGCGTCTGGACCCGCTCCACTTCCCATGCACTTCCTGCACCGCATGCTCCGCGCACCGCAGATCCGACCCCGGATCCGACCTCATGTGACTTCCGGGTATCCCCGGAAGTTTTCGCCATATCGGGCCACTGTGGGAAAGTGAGAAGTTGACCTTCTTCTCACTTTCTTACCCACAGTAGAGTTATTGCCCTGGACAGGGCTGTTTACAGATTAGGCTGTGGGCTATAGAGAGAGGGGTCATGGGGACCTGGGGTCCATCCCTGACATATTCTAATGAAGTAGAGAGCTATAACACATTCGTTTGAGTAATTCTTGACTACTAGCAACTTTTTCTTTCAGTTTTAAACCTGAATAATTCACTCATTTACCATTTCAGTCTCATTTTGACTAAATATCACTAAATAAAAATGGAATAAATCAGCTGAAGGTCTCAGAACAGCCATATGCATAGTAATGCGAAGTTTGAATTCAGAATCATCGAGTCATAGCAAATTTAATGGTATATATAGGGAATTTGAAATAGGTAACTGCAACAGATGCAGCGCAGCCAAGTTCTAATTAACCATTAAAATAGCTTAGGTGAGGGAGGACAATAAGGGTTCTAGGCACAGTCTGACCACAGTTCAGCGCAGCAAAAGTGCAGTAGAACTATAGCGTGAAAATTTCATTTTTTATTCAGTTTGAGAAAAATACACTGTAAATAAATCCTGTAAATAGAAGGTAGAGCGTGAAAAAGGAAGGCAACCCAAGGAATATAAAAGGGAGACCCTTTCTGCGACTTTCCCCCC